>JAMPIV010007184.1:0-38008 GCA_024509875.1 Oreohelix idahoensis
CGTGGAAAGATAAAGTACCAAATGTTGAGGTGTTGCCACGTGTTGTCCTTCAAAGCCTGTATAGCCGGCTGAGACAGGGAGCCTACGCTGTCTTGGCCATATCCACCGCATGAAAGATGGTCGCCTTTGAAGAAATGTTTGGCGACTAGCAGAAATATTTTAAGAAATATTTGACAACTGTTAGTAGTATTTGACAACTGTTAGAAATATTTGACAACTAGAAGATCCGTTTGAAGAAATATTTGACAGCTAACAAAAACATTTCCATAAATATTTGGCAACTGTAAGAAATATTTTGACAAGTGGAAGAAATTTTTTTGCCAAGTGGAAGAAATATTTTGACCCCGGTAAGAAATATTTGACAAGTGGAAGCAATATTTTGACAAGTGGAAGAAATTTTTTTTGCCAAGTGGAAGAAATATTTTGACAACGGTAAGAAATATTTTGACAACGGTAAGAAATATTTGACAAGAGAAGAAATATTTTGACAAGTGGAAGAAATTTGTTTGCCAAGTGGAAGAAATATTTTGACAACGGTAAGAAATATTTTGACAACGGTAAGAAAATATTTGACAAGTGGAAGAAATATTTTTGCCAAGTGGAAGAAATATTTTGACAACGGTAAGAAATATTTGCCAAGTGGAAGAAATGTTTGACAACAAGAAAAAATATTTAATAAAAAAATTTTTTTTTAAGTTTGGAAAGCTGCAAGAAATATTTAAAGAAATATTTAAAGAAGTATTTGACAGCTGATCTATTTACTTACAGGTTGGAACCTTTGAGCAGGCCTGGGAGAAAATTTTGGGGCCATCTTTGCTGATTGGAAGAAAAGCTTTTACTAAAGTTGGAAACTTGTAGGACAAAAAAAAAGGAGATAACCTTTTGATAACTGGAACAAATACTTAGTTATAATTATTTAATGTACTACATTTCCGTGGACGCCTCCTGTTTGAACCGCTTAGAAGCCAATATAAAATCTATCACCAGATATCGCCCGTGTGAAAAAAGTGAAACCTTAAGTCACGGGGGTTGGAACACACGAACGAAGGAATGTTTCTTTTATAAATTTCTACTATTGATCGGTTGTGTTTTGAACTTGTGACGTGAACAGAAATAAGCAGCAGGGTTAGTCTTACAAAGGTAAAATATTAGTCTTACAAAGGCAAATCCCGTTGCAGATAGGCTTTTTTTTCGTCTACCAATACCCAAAACTCTGCCTATTAGATTTTTTATTACGCTTTTCTAGATAGCTATATTTAGCCCTGACGTCACCCTCTATCGATCTGGTTTCATAACTAGTGAGGGTAAGCTGGCGTTTGCCTGTCATAAATCCCGCTCATTTTCAAAAATGTCGTCATCACGAGAGTCGATATAGGAGATTTTTCATGCGTGAGCACGCGCGTGAACAAACTTAAATTTAATTCAAATGTGCTAGTTTTGTAGTAGGCCTAGTCAGCTTTTAACTATTGATATCTAAACATAATTTAAAATTTATATATTACAAAAATATATTAATAACTTGTCTTGTGTTAATTTAGCATTAGGAATAGATAGAGCTTAAATACTACTTGTAAGTCATCGGTGATAGGTATAAAATAAAGATAAGAGGAATTAGACAATATTTAACAAGAGTAACTCGTATACAACCATATATTGGTAGCACAATAAGATCAAATAAGTCCAACAGAATGCTAACCAGATTGCAGTCAGGGGCGGGAAAAGTTTGGAGCAAAACAACAGACAAACATACTAAGGAAGGAACATAAAAAACGACCAGAAAATGAAAGGAGCAAAAGCCCCCGTCTAAAAGCCACAGAAATTAAGTACAAACTTAGAAACCAGCAAGGACAAAATAACAGTGACCTCTGAAATAAATAAAGACAGAGAATCAAACAAAAAAGCAACGAGAAAAACCTATATGCTACGGAATTTTATAAACGCTCAATGATTTCGTCGCGAGCGCAGACCATCGATCGCGTTTCTTTCTAGTGAGGGTAAAAGCACGTGTGTTTTGAGTTTTATTAAAATGGTTGAAAATGGCCTCGATATTGTTCCGATTGCAACCTGCAACACTAAGGGAGTATCTAGTTGCCGTCATAATCTAGTCTGCCTGTGACATATATCTCTACGGTTGTGTTCAATAAAACTGTCTATTTGGCCTTGTCCAGCCTGGCATTTGACAGTATATTTTATGTTGGAGACTACGGCTTTGTGCGGGTCATTTACATAACACTAACTGGACATTGGGGTGAGTAGATTTATTACTCATGATATAATATAAATAATAAAGAAAACTACCACGTGACCAAGTGCCCGTCTCAATATGTAGTTACATTCACCCAACAACGGGAATTCCCTGTCATATTTTTACATCAAAAGCATAGTTGCCTCCGACGCCACTTCACCTCTCATCGTCTTATATTTTCATCACTAGCTACACACACACAACACAACACAAAACCAAAATCATCCCCACCACACCCCGATCATTAGTCATCTTCCTCTATAAAAAGGTATCCTTTTTTTATTTTATATTTTCCTCTTTATTCTATAGCGGGTAGGAAAAAGGGAATTCACTTAGTGAGTGCTTATAAAAATTCTTTCTTCTCAAGTCAAGTAGCAACATAGTTGCATGAAGGTTTTGGAACAAATCGGTTGTTATATTCATGTAAAAGGGTAAAAGCACAACTCCTTCCAATAAAAATGTTAAAGCTACTTCTAAATCAGCTTGTTGTTTGTAACAAGACTACAACACATCCTCGTAGATAACAACGTTCTGATGAGATCACTTTTGGACAGTGTACCTATACCTAAACTTTCATGAAATACACAACAATCTCCTGTTATTGCTTAAGAATACACTACCTCCACAATAATTGGTCAATCTACACAAGTCTGCGGTAGGACCTCTTTAAAAGTGACAGTGAAAAATCAACATATAATCGCTCCTGTAAAGTTTTTTTTTTTTTGGACGTGTGAAGTTATGCGAGCATGCGCATACGACCTCGGTGATCTGATAAATAAACATCTAGTGTTTATACAGCGTCGAGATGGCCCCTAAATATTATAGAAATAATGGCTTAACAAAACTATTTAAAACACTACAGATAACCAATAGTGATTTTACACTGTGAAAAGGACTATCAAACCAAGAAAGCTAACACCAATTAGTTGTAATTCACACCAATACCTGCACACAAACTACCAGACAAACACACTTTTTTTGGAGGTTCTCATTACACAACAAACGCGGGGCGGAAAAAATGTACTAATGGTCTCAATAAACATCACAATAAGCTAGTCTTTTATCTGTACTCGCCAACACAAGGCCGACTCATACACAACACAACCACCCGAAAACCCAAACCCACCAGTTACACTACACCACGCAACAATTACAATACCTACACACAAAATTACCAGACAAGAACAAAACCAATACCACATATACCCCACCGCTTTTACATTGTCTTACTCCAGCGCTACACCTCAACACATCTATGAGTCATCACCCCAACAAGTCAAAATCAATAACCCCCCACACTCTCACTGAAAAAAGCCCTTAGTAACCTACTAGCCCGCCATTATCGATTTTTTATATTTTCGGCCATTATTGATTTTTTATATTTGTATATATATTGTATGTATATATATATATATATATATATATATATATATATATATATATATATATATATATATATATATCTATATATATATATATATATATATATATATATATATATATATATATATATATATATATATATATATATGTCTAATTGTTGTAACATATGTCTAAATATATGTATAACTAAATATTGTATAAACAACACATAACACAACACACTTGAACTATGATAGGACGCAAGCTGATCGTCAGAGGAAGTCACCCCGGCTAAAATATATCGCTATATAAAAAGTCATGCGCCACCTCCTGACGCGCCTCCTGCGCAATCGATTCGGAGTATTTCCTTATATAAAAGTCATGCCACGCCTCCTGAATGCTAACCGTTTTGCGCATTATATACTACTTCAGGCAGGGGATACTATAACCTCATACCATATATGTGTGTACATATTATTTTGTATTATTTGATTTTATAAAATGTTCCACAGTAGACACCTGTCTTGTCACTGATCCATAATCATGCATTTTCACGCATACGTCTGAAAACAAATTCATCTCACCTACAATAGGAATGTGGTAATTATTATCCACAAATAGCCACATATCCTACAATTATCTGCAGGTTCATACTTGTCAACCCCAAAGTCAGAGGTCAATGATCAAGAATTGCTCGATGATCAATGCTAATTGCCCCAGCAGTGTCTGGATTGGTAGAAGCACGACCTACTGAAGCTGTACATCTCATATGAACACTGATTATCATAACAGATGAGTGATATTTGTGACAATCGTGCACTCAAGAAGTGATAACTGTCAAGCAGAGTTTTATGATGACAATTTGCGTGATAAACTAGTGAAAGTTATAAAGTGAATAAGACAGTGAAGAGGTCTATTACCCAACCAATTGGAAGAGTCTAAAGAAATGACATTTTAGTTTAATTTGTAAAAATTGTAATTGATTTCGCCAATTTGGTTTTTGGTATAAATATAAATTTTGTATCAACAGTCACACACAATCACCACAATTAGATAGATGTAAATAAAGAGGATATAAATTGTATTCACCAGCTTTATTCATTCAATATAGTTGATATTGAGTTTGGTTGAATTTTTATTAATATCACAGGTGGTCACATAGCGAAGGTGGCGCAGTAAGGTCTGACTGTTCTTTGAATATTTTCAGTCCAGATACTTTCACTGCCGTGACTATCGAGTGATAGCAGTGTACTTTTCTGTCACTGGGACCTCACACATTCAGGAAAGAATACTATTTCTACTCTAGCACAGCTGGACTGGCTGCGACAGACCCCTGTCTAGGTTGTTTTAAAACATCGCACATGTTACGGAAACGGCAACAAATGGAAAACTTTGATGCAGGACGAACATCCGGAGTCTCAGGCTTGTATGACTGCTAGTGGTGAAAGCCGAAAGGAAGCCATTGGCATGAAAACAGATGCCTTGACCGCAAAACACGAAACCAGAATTGGATTTAGGAATGTAAGAACTATGAATGAGGCAGAAAAGATGAGACAAATCACAGCAGAGATGAGGAACTACAAATTACATATCCTGGGAATAAGCGGGAGCAGATGGAATAAAAACAGCTACAGGGGAAACAGTATTTTATTCTGGCAGAGAGGATGGTCAGCACAACGAAGAAAGGAATGGAAAGGTCTTTACTGGAATGGAAACCCATCAACAACAGACTGATAAGAACAAGACTGAGAGGGAGATTCGCCAACACCACAATTATACAATGCTATGCACCAACAAACGACAGCGATGAAGAGATCAAGGATGAGTTCTATCAACAGCTACAAAGGGAAATGGAAACTGCACCCAGTTATGATCTTAGTATAGTAATGGAGACCTCAATGAGAAAGTTGGAACACACAATACATATAATGAAAGAGTAATGGGGAAATGCGGCAGCGGGACAGCAAACGAAAATAGGGATAAATTAATAAGTTTCTGTAGCATTAACAACCTGGTCATTGGAGGAACACTTTTCCCACACAAAGAAATTCACGAATTAACATGGGAATCACCAAATGGTAGGGACAGAAACCAGATAGACCACATTATGATTAACGGTAGATGGAGACATGCATTACAAGATGTGAAGGTAAGAAGAGGTGCGGATGTGGGAAGCGATCACCATTTAGTAGTAACAGAACTGAAAGTGAAACTCAGAACGGCTGGACCAACTGTAACTACACAGAAAAGGTTTGACATCAGCAAATTGAAGGACCCCCTTACCAGAAAAGCTTTTGCGGCTGATATAAAGAAGCGATATCAATTTGCCAAAAGTCAGGAAAAGACATTGACTGATTATATAGACCAGAAATTCAACACCATTTCAACAATATATAAGGAAAGCAGCAAATCATGCTTGGGATTCCAGGAAAGGAAGAAGCAAGACTGGATAACACCAGAAACATTAAACACCATAACGATGAAAAAGGAAATGAAAAGAAAGAAAACAGAAGCGAAGTCCCCCAGGTTAAAGCAACTATATAGCGAACAGTACAGTCAGCTGGACAAGGAAGTTAAACGCCAAACCGAGCCAGCAAAACGAATTTCCTAGACGATCTTGCAAGACAGGCAGAAGAGGCAGCACTGAGAAATGAACAAAGCACAGTATACAAAATAACTAAAATCGTCAGAGGAAAACGAGGTGCAAACATTATTACATTAGTAAGAGATAAGCAAGGAAATCTCATCACGACAGCAGAGGGACAGGAAACAAGATGGGCAGAGCATTTCAGAGAAACTCTGAACAAGGAACCACCAGAGACACAATTGAATGTACTTGAGGCTGAAAATGATCTAGATGTTAATACAGACATTCCACGAAAAGAAGAAATCATCACAGCAATCAAAGGGTTCATCATCATCATAACCCTCCACTTCTAAAGGAGCATAGGCCTTCAACAAACAAATGCCAAGTCCTCCTGTCACGTGCCATCATCTCAAGTTCTTTCCACGTTCTCCTCATCATTTTCACCTCTGTTTCCAGCTCTCTTCTCCATGTGCTTCTTGGTCTACCTCGGCCTCTCTTGCCCTGGGGGTTCCAGAAAAAGGACTGCCTTGTAATGCTATCAACAGGTTTCCTCAGTGTGTGTCCTATCCATAGCCATCGTCTTCTTCTTATCTTTTGTTCCACTGGCACTTGTCTAGTTCTTGTCATCAGTTCCACGTTGGTAACCTTGTCATACCATTTTAATCCCTCTATTCTACGCAAGCACCTATTTATGAAAGTCTGTAGCTTTTTGGTTGTTGTGCAAACATTATTACATTAGTAAGAGATAAGCAAGAAATCTCATCACGACAGCAGAGGGACAGGAAACAAGATGGGCAGAGCATTTCAGAGAAACTCTGAACAACGAACCACCAGAGACACAATTGAATGTTTCTGAGGCTGAAAATGATCTAGATGTTAATACAGACATTCCACGAAAAGAAGAATTCATCACAGCAATCAAAGGGTTAAAGAATGGAAAAGCTCCTGGCCATGATAACTTAAATGCAGAGCTATTAAAGACAGACCCTGAGCTAGCAGCAGAACTATTAGAACCACTATTTGCACAAGTCTGGAAAACAGGGACAACACCAACGGAATGGAACAAAGGAATAATTGTCAAATTGCCCAAGAAGGGAGATCTTGCAGACTGCAATAATTGGAGAGGAATCACTCTTCTCTCAGTTCCCAGCAAAATACTTCTTCTTCTTCTTCCATCCTTAGCCACCAACCGGCAAAGCAGTATGTGGCCAGTACGCCTAGTGGCGTCTTAGGGCAACAACAAATTGATCAATCTATCGCTGTTTCCACCACGCCTAGTGGCGTCTTTGTGGAACAGAAACAGACCAAACAATCTATCGTTGTTTCCGTAATCAGATTGGTTGGCAAGCAGGTGATCAGCCCACTGTGCAAAGTTTTTACGGGATGGGGTAAACAGCCCCATGCCCAACCCTCCTTAGTCGCTTTTTACGACATGCGTGGTAGGGTGCAGTGTTACTATTCTTTGCTCCCCTTTCGGGCCCCGGCAACACACGGGTGAAGCAAAATACTAGGCAGGATAATTATACAGAGAATTTCAAAAGCAGTAGACCACGAACTGAGGAAAGAACAAGCAGGATTTAGAAAAAACAGAAGTGTAGATAATATATTTATCCTCAGGAACATTATAGAGCAGTGCTCAGAATGGCGAAGACAGCTGTACATTAATTTCGTTGATTTTGAAAAGGCTTTTGGCAGTATACATAGGGACAGTTTATGGAAAATACTGAGGGCTTATGGAATTCCAAGCTGCATAGTGTCAATCATAAAAAAGCCTCTATGCCAACTTTACGTGTAGCATTGGGCAGAGCAACCTAACCATTGAGGTGAAGACAGGAGTACGACAGGGATGTTCCTTATCAACCACTCTATTTTTAACAGTCATAGACCGGGTGATGCGCCAGACAACAGAGGGCAGTCCAAGAGGAATAAGATGGACTTCATTTTCTACACTGGAAGATCTGGAATATGCAGATGACATTGCTCTACTAGTACATTCACATCAACACATCCAGGAAAAAACGGATAGACTTAATAAGTATAGCCAGCAGGTGGGCTTGAACATCAATCTAAAGAAGACAGAGGTCATGACGCTCAATGTGAGCAACCCTGAGCCCATATCAGTAAGGAATCAGACACCTTCACATACCTAGGATGCATAGTAACACCAGACGGCGGAGCAGGCAAAGACATCAACAACAGATTGAACAAAGCAAGAACAGCCTTTTTTAGTCTAAACAACAGCTGGAAGTCCTGTCAGTACAGCACAAGCACAAAATTAAGATTATATCAGAGCTGTGTGCTTTCTGTGCTTTACTCTATGGTGCGAAATGCTGGAGAGTAACAGAGAAGGAAATGTCGAAACAGTCCTCTTTTCACACAACATGCCTAAGAAAAATTCTCCAAATCTTTTGGTCGAATACCATCACCAACCAAGATCTGCTTACTCGGAGCAAGCAAGAGGACATGCACACCATCATAGCTGGCAGACGCTGGAGCTATGTTGGTCATGTCCTCAGAAGAGACCCCGATGCCATCATAAGAACAACTATGCTATGGACCTCTGAAGGAAAACAAAAGAGAGGCCGACCAAAAACAACTTGGCGGAGCATTGTGGAGGCTGAGATGCAAAGAGTTAACCAGAGTTGGGGCACCGTACGAAGAATGGCCACCGACCGAGCAAAGTGGAATCAATTTGTTGTTGCCCTACAAGACGCCACCAGGCGTGATTGTCACTGACTGCTTTGACGGTCGGCGGCTAAGGATCAAAGAAGAAGAAGACTTTTAGCAGATCATTAACTGATAATCACCACTGATGTAGAAAACATGTACAGAGAAAGCAGACATCCTAAGCGACTACGGAGCTAATGGAGATGACTTTTTCCTAAATCTGTATAGTTATTAGTGCCTTATTCACCTAAATATTGACGATTCATACTGTAGCAGAGCCGACGATTGAAACAATTAAGGTGGAAAGGGATATGTCTTAGTCACTGACATGATCTTCAGTAGCAAATGGAAATTTATACAGCAGCTACGTTAAATTATAATCTATAAAAACACCTTTGTTCCTAACTAAACGCCCTATTTAGCAAAGACAAGCAGAAAAGCACGCAAAGTTAGTTACTGCGATGTCACACAAATTATTATAACTGTCACAAGAAGCTACACAGTGGTTGTACAAAGTAGACAGTACAATTAAGGTGAATCTACAAGACGATATGTCTTCATCATTGTATTACACCTAATAAGATGTTAATATTTGAAACAACAACAGTTTATCAAAGCTGAAGTATCACTTTCCTGTGTGGGTTCCTGGGGTCTTCAATGAGACAGCTAAAAATAGAACCATTGTTCCCTCAGGTTGAAGCGGGTTTACATGTATTCGTAATATGCACTCTAATATAACTGAGCGCCCTGGTGGACCCTAGAAAAGTGATACAAATTTAAATTTTGCTTTATTATGCTGAGAGTATCAATAAATCTTCCCGCCTTTCATGTAGCCTGTGCCAAATCATTTCATGTTCCTTTGTAGTGGTGGTTCCTGTAGCATATTAACTTACATGATAAAGTTACTAGCCTAGCCACAAGGCTTCTTAGTCGCTTTTCATGCCATGGTTAACAGGGCTTATTGCTCTTACTGTTTGCTCTTTAAAGGTTGGTTTAGATCTATTCGAAGCATCATCAGATTACAGCTGATTATATTAATATCTGCAACTAGTCACAACTGCGAGAAACACAAACACATGTCAAGGAACGGTGTCAAGAAAACCAAACACTCATCATATTTGCTTGCTGAAAGTTAACATTTACAAGGAAAACAAGCATACTGTGGAATAATGTTCTAGAGGTCATAAGCTTCTTCGGGAAGTGCAAGGTATAAGTAACTTGACGAATCCAAACAGAAGGCATTTATACATATGAAGAGATAAAAGCAATAATAAAAAAATAACTGTTAAGAAAATGGCATAAGGAACACACAAGGTCCGATTATCATAGTGTAAAATCAATACTGGCTACTATTTCCTCGTTCACGGACTACCATTATAATTCGAGGGCACAAGAATCACCATAAACCAACCGTGTTATTTTTCATGGGGGTGGAATCGAAATAAATAGGAATGAGGTCATAGATATCATACTCCGGACATTACCCTGACTCCAGTTGAATATCCTCGGAACGAGACAGATCCACAGATAGAGAAGAAAAGGCTGGTTACAGTTTAGTAGAGGTAGTACAGACTGAATTGACAATGTGTTTCCCCCAGGCTGCACTATCGAACTAAGTGGAGCATTTTACCAACAATACATTCAGATACCTGAGTACATTAATAACATCGGACAGAAGATGTATATCAGAAGTGAAGAGATGAGAAGATCAGGCAAAAGTAGCATTTTATAAAATAAAAAGTATTTTATGCAACAATTCTTAATCAATGGAAGAAAGAGAGTTGAGTTCTTCAGTGTTATACAGAACCAATCCTAACATACAGAAGTGAGTCATGTACAATTAATAAACAAGTAGGAAACGCACTTGAAGCTGCAGAGATGTGGCTCTACCGAAAAATGTTAAGAATACCATGAAAATATCAAAACTAAAAAAAAAAAAGTTGAAGATGTCCTGAAAGACGCAAGCGTGTAAAGGAATCGTGTTACTCGCGTTAGAAAGAAACAATCCAGTTTTTCTTTAGGCAGTTATGAGAAGAAGACAGCTGGAATATATCGTAACAACAGAGCAGATTGAAAGAAAAAAGAGATAGAGGAAGACAAAGAGGGCTGACATTTGACAGGTTAACATCATGGCATGGAAAGTAGTCAACAACAGAATTGATAAATAGTACTGGCAACAGGAAGTTGTGGAGAGACATGATCTCCTACGCCACTGTGGTGGGTTTGATGTTAATACAGTTTGTTGTTAAGAAATCTTAGTGTACTGAATGAGGTCAGCTGTGAAGGTCCCTGAATATAATAAATATTAGAGTAAATTTCCAGGGCACCTTTCTACTACCACCACTATGATCTCATTCAGACTTATTCTAGATAGAATGTAAGATGACTACGTTTGGTGTCTAGGGTTATGAAATGTTAGTGTAAGGTTGCATTAACCAACTAAACATATAAACAATTACACAAATTATTTTATTATCTAATACAACACAACAGTACCACGACAATCACATACGAACTACACTTTAAAAGACTATCTTTAGTAAGTCAGTGGTTGAAAGTTTGGTAAAGTTAATGTTTTTCAATTTATTGTCCTGAATCTAATTTATTTGGAATCAGGACTGATAATCAAAAGTGAAATCATAGAAATTAATTACATCAATCCATTTACACAATGGGTCTTCTGACCATAATACACATATTATTATATAAGGGAGTAGTTGTATTGTTTAACTGAGGTGACTTCTAGTATACACTGGTTGATTGTTTATTATCATCATCTCTGCATGTTGTTTGTAAGTTTTTATGGACACTGATGGAATGTTTATATCACTATTCCCAGTCTCTTTTCTAATATAATGTTAGTTGAGCGATCAGGTGCCGAAACATGCACCTATCTTTGTAATATGATGTAGGAATCTTCCTGCACCTCGCTGAACGACAACCTTCAGCTCCCACTTCTTCAAGAATGATGGTGGTTTACAGTTGTCTCCGAAAAAGGCAAGACTGTGGCATGAATATATCGGCCCACTGTAGTCTGGCACCAGTTATTGACAGCAACCACAACCCTCTGAAATCAGAAGGATATGCCTCCTTCGTAATCAACAGCCTACACTAATGTTCAACAACCAGTACAGGCATATTACAAACAAACATGCAAGATCAGCTCTTTACGACAATCCCTTTCACCAGTTTCTTTTGATGTGACCAGGTATACCAGTATTCCTCTCCCCTAATAGTTACAACGCCTCTGCAATTCCAGCAATAATCTGTTGTCCATACAATAGGATAGGTGTTATGCTCCTGATGATAATCCTATATAATTTAGTTGGTCTACACCTCTCTGATAGTCTTTCATATGCTGGATCAATCTCTAGACTCTGTTTTGAGTCTGCCATAGACTCACTTACTTACAGTCGTATGTTAGTATTTCACATTCAAATTTTATTTTAAATAAAATGTTAAGAAAATCAATCTTACCACAGATGCAAGGAAATAACACAAGTTAAACGATGACTAGGCAATAGAATGTGGCACATTTTCGATCTGCCCTATGTCCAGGCTTTTCCTATGTTAGAAAATTCTCCGCCTGCTCTCATCGATCTTGCTTTGCACAAAATTTACTTGAAATGGCAGTGAACAGTCCCCGTTTCGTACCAGTATCTACTGCTTTGTCCAATGGGACCATGTTTACATTTATTTTTGAATCTATCGTTTCAAATAACAACTCCCAATATGTTTCCAAGGCAAATATATTTTTAGTTTTAGGTCAACCAATCATACTTCGCCTTCCTTCAAAATCCACCCAATCAAATATCCCGTACCTTTTAACCTCATTTACCCAAAGTCGTTTTTTCAAAACATGCCATAAAAATTTATAAGCAGGCATGATCTTTACTTGAAAGTCTGGTCGGGTCCACTATAGTATTATGGCTATAATTAGTTAATTAATGGACTATTTGCGTAACTATTACCATATTCTTTGTCAGCAAGTCCTAAGGTACACGAATATACAATTTATATGGGACTAGTTGGCTTGGTTCAGAAGTACAGAGTTTTTTTTTCTATGTTAGTGTTTTTATTTTTAGTCTACTACACGTTCAATTCTTTTCCATGTGCTGTCTTCTCTATTTACGTGATAATTACGTCCTTTGAAATAAGAGCTAAGGTTGTTTTTGTGACACGAGTTGTCTGCATGTTCTAACTTTTTCCTCGTATTTTGGGGAAACCCCTAAGGCAAGGCTTGCCCCTGTATTGGTATTGGCTTTTAGTTTAAAATCAATGCGAAACGAATTAGCATTTCATATTTCCTTTCCCCTCCTCGTTCCACAATGCATTTTTAGGCACATATTTTCTTAGAACTAGGAAAAGTGATTATGTCAAGGACGAATTTGAAAAATTTGGGTACCGTTTTGTTTCGGCTATTCGTTAGCAAATAATAATCTGAAGGCGTAGGCGATACCAACAGTTCTAGTAGAAAATTCTTTTGTACTTTCTTATCTTTTCCTTTATGCCCCATTTTGTTATATATTAATTTAGATATTGTATTTAGAAATTCACTACAGTCACCACGGGCATGATAACTTAAAGAAGTCATTATGACTTAGGAATATAGCAAAGACATTCACTCATACTGCCATCAATGGTACCTATACCTTGTAGCGGTGTGGCAGCTTGTGTACCCTGACAATCCCCAGAGCAATACCAGTGGGAGTTTTACTCCTGGTAGGTTCAACCATGCTGAACTGGTCTGCGTGGGTAGGGGTCAGACAAAAGCTGGTACCCTGGTCCTCCAAGTTGGGGGTTTTAGCACAGGGCCGACACCCCTGTCTGTGTAAAAAATCGCACACGTTACGGAAACAGCAATAAATGAAAATACTTTGATGCGGGACGGACATCCGGAGTCTCAGGCTTGTATGACTGACAGTGGTGAAAGCCGAAAGGAAGCCACTGGCATGAAAACGGATGCCCAGACCGCAAAACACGAAACCAGAATTGGTTTTTGGAATGTCAGAACTATGAATGAGGCAGGAAAGCTGAGACAGATCACAGCAGAGATGAGGAATTACAAACTACATATCCTGGGAATAAGCGAGAGCAGATGGACAGGGATGGGGAGAATAAAACAGCCACAGGGGAAACAATACTTTATTCTGGTAGAGAGGACGGTCAGCACAACGAAGGTGTAGCCATTATCCTGAAGAAAGGAATGGAAAGGTCTTTACTGGAATGGAAACCCATCAACAACAGACTGATAAGAGCAAGACTGAGAGGGAGATTCACCAACACCACAATTATACAATGCTATGCATCAACAAACGACAGCGATGAAGAGATCAAGGATGAGTTCTATCAACAGGTACAAAAGGAAATGGAAACTGTACCCAGGTACGATCTCATTATAGTAATGGGAGACCTAAATGCGAAAGTTGGAACACATAATAATTATAACGAAAGAGTAATGGGGAAATGCGGCAGTGGAACAGTAAATGAGAATGGGGACAAATTAATAAGCTTCTGCAGTTTTAACAACCTGGTCATTGGAGGAACACTTTTTCCACACAAGGAAGTGCACAAGTTAACATGGGAATCACCAAACGGACGGGACAAAAACCAGATAGATCACATAATGATCAATGGCAGATGGAGACATGCACTACAAGACGTGAAAGTAAGAAGAGGCGCAGATGTGGGAAGTGATCACCACCTAGTAGTAGCAAGACTGAAGGTGAAACTCAGAGCTGCTGGACCAGTTGCAGTCAAACAGAAAAGATATAACATCACGAAACTTAAGGACCCCCTCACCAGAAAAGCGTTCATGGTCGACGTAAAGAGACGATATCTGATCACTAAAAGCCAGGAAAGAACAGAGACCGATGATGTGGACCAGAAATTCAACACCATCTCAACAATATACAAAGAAAGCAGCAAGTCATGCTTGGGATTCCAGGAAAGAAAGAGCCAAGACTGGATAACACCAGAAACGCTAAACACCATAGCGAAGAGAAAGGAAATGAAAAGGAAGAAAACAGAAGCTAAGTCTCCCAGGTTAAAGGCAATATATAGTGAACAGTACAGTCAGCTGGACAAGGAAGTAAAACGTCAAACCCGTGCTGACAAAAGGACATTTCTGGATGACCTTGCAAGACAGGCAGAAGAGGCAGCACTGAGAAATGAACAAAGCACAGTTTATAAAATAACTAAAGCTATCAGTGGAAAACGAGGTGCAAACAACATAACGTTAGTAAGAGACAAGCAAGGAAATCTCATCACCACAGCACAGGAGCAGGAAACAAGATGGGCAGAGCACTTCAGAGAAACACTGAATAAGGAACCACCAGAGACTCAGCTGAATGTTCCTGGGGCTGAAAGTGACTTAGACGTAAATACAGACATTCCACGAGAAGAAGAAATTATCACAGCTATCAAAGGGCTAACAAATGGAAAAGCGCCTGGTCACGACAATCTGAATGCTGAACTATTCAAGACAGACCCTGAACTAGCAGCAGAACTATTAGAACCACTATTTGCACAAGTCTGGGAAACTGAGACAACACCAACAGAGTGGAGTAAAGGAATAATTGTCAAATTGCCCAAGAAGGGCGACCTTGCAGACTGCAACAAAAGGAGAGGAATTACCTGTAGTGGGTTTGATGGTATTGTATGATGGTGATATTACTAAATGTAATGTATGAGGCCAGCTGTGAAGGCTCCTGAGATAAAATGTAGTTGTGAATTGTCAGAAGGCCTTTCTTGCTACCACTACGACCTCACACTCAATTTTTTTTTCTTAATGAATGTAGCTATGTAAAATGTCTAGGGTAATGATATGTAATGTGGTGTGATAGTTATAGATACACCCACAGATATTTAAGCAGACTAATAATATTTAACAAATATTATAATACACTGAACTAACTCAAGAGTGTAAAATTTTTGATAGAATTATATTACATTTATTGGTTCTGGATCAAGTTTTATGTTGACCAGAACTTTTTTTTTTTTTTTTTTTAAAGGATTTAAAAATTATGAAAGAAATGCATGGAATGTTACATAATAAATGCAAGAGTGTACATATATAAGTACTAGACTAGTTAGTTTTATTAAAATGTTCTAGTAGTCATCTACTTGGGAGGATAGTTAATGCTTGTGCTGTTGGGTGGACTCATCACACCTGTCTATATTGACTACACAGTGTCCGGTAAATTGCAGGAATTTTATGGGGTATTAGTAACTAAAAGGCGTTGGTGAACTTCCAGCAGACCAGAGGCTCACTCAACTTGCATATGTAGCTCTGGTGCTGAAATCTGGTGGTCCCACCTCTCCGTGCTGGCGGGCAATAATAGTGGTCTCTGTCACAACGTACTGCACAGATACACTCGAGTAAAATCACCAACTGAATGGACACCGCCTTGTTGACAACTGAAACTCACAGCTCTGCAATCAAAGTATTGGCTATGTGTCAAAATTCTATTCTCTACCCACGTCTGGACACAACACGGACACAACAACCACATCATACAGACAGGTCAGATCTCTCTGACCAAACAGCACATTTACCATGGTGGTTTTACATCAGATAGGTCCTCCCAGACTATAGATTCTGAAAAATATTTATTAGTTTCCTTCCCTAAAAGTGGATAGGTAATATGTTTCATTATTCTCAACACTTGATCTGTCTTTCCTAACCCTTGCTGGAGTTTATGTATATTGTTGGTCCCTAGACCCTGACTTGGGCGGGGGGTCTAGAGCAAATCCCTACTTGTTTGTAAGGCTAGATTATGATATGGCAGTATCAAATCACTCGAACATTAAACAATATTCAAAATATACAAAGAAATAATTTCAATCTTACCAGATTATGAATAAAGAACACAGAAATGCTAGCAAAACTCAGCTGAGCTGCTGGCTATAGTATGGCGTCCCTGAACTTATTTCACTTTCTTTCATTTGGAAATCACCACACTTTAAAATACTGTGTCTATCATCGAACAACTATTGAGGAATGGCCCCACTTGCGCGTCTGAGCGCCGATAAAATGATTGTCTGTGGCCAATCACTGCCTAGGTTTATTTCAAATTCAAATTTCCTACCCTAAAGTCATTTCAGTCATGCTTCAGTCAAGTATGGATGTTTATCTGTTAGTCTGTCCGTCTCTACTTGTTTTTTTTTCAAAAACGTACTTGATTTTTGAACCAACCTTTCTCTCCCCTCCAAAATTTTGTCGTTAAAAGTTATATTTAGACACAGCTCCCACCAATGTCCCTTCGCTTCCCTACTAAGTAGATTTGAACACCTGCGTCTCAAGGTCGTGTTTTTTTGTGCAAATAGCGACACTTTTTATTCAATACAGTCTGTCGCTGATGTGAACAACACTGTCTTTTGTCATTATCTTCAATATTATCTATCCGTCTGTAAAATTAAGAACATATTAGTTCACTGCTCAGAATGGGCCATCCGGCCAGCTAATTTTTATATTCCTAACATTAATATTACGAAAAAGTTACTTTTTAATTTTTGTAATATTCCAAACATCTGCGTTCTGCCGCTGAATTCAAATCAAAGGCTTGGTATCGCAAAAGCGACCAATAAATGACTGTGGCGTAACATATCCAAGGTCCCTTCTGTCGAGTTCCTTACTTTATGTCAACTTGGGAAAAATGACTTTTCTCCGTTTCCCCCCCAATTGCGTCTCCTTAGCCTTTCTAGTCTCACGCAATCTTTCCAGTCATATTTTTTTCTTTTTATCCGCCGTTCCCCTCCTGTCTAGCAAGTCAATTTTTATGGAGGGTGATGACCCGCGGTCTGGGCGATCATGTACTATCAGCAGCCTACGCATTATGTTTTTATCCTTACATGTTATCTTTGGAGGTATTTTACCGTTGTATCTCTGTCAATTTCACTACACATCTCCCCACTTGAAAACATGCCTATGGCAAGTTCCAAAACCAGCGATACACACAGGTAAAATTACTCCTCACGTCTGCCACTACTCTAATTTTGATCACAGGGGTGCCGACTGAGGAAATCTGCACCGACATTCAATTTGCCTGGGATATATTGGATACTGAACTGATAAGGTTGAAGCAATAAAGACCACCTCAGCAATCTTGCGTTTTCATGCTTAGCCTGAGATAAGAATACGAGAGGCTGATGGTCCGTCTCCACCACAAAAGTCCTACCATACAGATAGATTTGAAACTTCTTTATTGCCCAGATTAACGCTAAACATTCTTTTTCGCTTGTGGAGTATCCTTGTTCCGCCTTATTCAATTTACGGCTTGCATAAGCGACTGGTTTCAGTTCCCCATCAGGTGAAGATGATCTTTGCAACAAAGCCCCTCCTAGTCCTACATTACTTGCATCGGTTCTTAAGACAAAGTCCTGTGTCAAATCAGGCAGTTTGAGAATAGGCTTGCTAGTGAGTTTTTCCTTTAACTCTTGGAACGCTAGTTCACATTGTGCAGTCCAAATAATTTTATCTGGAAGTCCCTTGCGAGTCAGATCAGTCAGAGGAGCACAAATAGCGTTAAAATTCTTGATGTATTTCTGATAAAATCCGCATAACGACACAAATGATCGCACGTCCTTTTTTGTTTGCGGCCTAGGTGCTCTCTGCAGTTTTTCCAAGTTCTTAGGATCAGGGGTCATATTACCCTGATATACAGTGTGTCCCAAGAATTCCAACTCTTTGCATCCAATACAACATTTTGTTGGCCTAGCAGTTAAATTCGCCTCCCGAAGTCTATCAAACAACATCTCCAGAGCTTCAATGTGTTCTTCAAATGTCTCTGTGGCGACGAGAATATCATCCATGAAATTCGTGATACATGGGTTATTCAGGGGATCCAACAATTTGCGCATCATCCTTGAAAACACACTCGGAGCATTTTTCAGTCCGAATGGTAGCATATTGAATTCATAATGTCCATCCGAAGTGCTAAAAGCCAAATAAGGTCTCACTTCAGGCTTCACTGGGATCTGGTAATAGCCTTTACTAAGATCCACCTTTGAAAAGTATTTTGCCTTGTTCAGTCTGGCAAATAACTGTTTTGTGTCTGGTAATGGATCCACTTGTCCTTCTGTGACAGCATTCAGTTTCCTGTAATCTATGCACAGTCTGTGTTCCCCAGACGGTTTTCTCAACAAAACGACACTAGAACTAAAAGATGATTCACTGTGCGAAATAATCCCCTCCTTCAACAAATACTCTATTTCTTCCTTCAATGCCTTCTCCTTCGCGAACGGAATAGAATAGGCTCTCATACAGATTGGGTTTGAGTCTACCAGTTTCATGTCATACTGTAGCAAATTTGTATGGCCTGGTTTATCTGTTAATACATCTGTATGTTCCTCCAGAACCTGTTGAACTCTCTCCCTCTGGTTTTTAGTCAGGTGCTTACTGACTTTTACCTGTGCTGCGGTTTCACAAGGATGTAATGGGTATTCATGTGAGGTGAGTGGTTCCTTTTGCATCTGGGTTGCAATAGCCAAGGTCAATAAGGGGGTGCTTTCCTGGAGTGGTCTGTCCAGATACTTCTTTAACAGGTTTACATGATAAACTTTCTCCTTCCCCTTTTTGTCAATTTTATAGTTTGTTCTAGACACCTTCTCTAGAACCGTATATGGACCTTGCCAACCAATTTGTAATTTATTCTGGCTTCCGGGTAGTAGAAGCAGCACCTTCTCTCCGACTGCCAGTTCCCTGTCCTTTGCCTTCCTATTAAAATATGCTGCATGTTTCTTCCTGGCTTGCTTCAAATTATCATTTGCCAGTTTCCATCCAGCTTTCAAACGAGTGGTCAGTTCGTTCACGTATTGATACGATGAGGTAACAGTCTCTTCCGCCTTCTCATCTGTCCAGGTCCTTAATAGAGCTTCTAATGGACCTTTTATTGGCCTCCCAAATAGCAGAGTTGCGGGAGCCATCCCGGTTGAACTATGTGGTACCTCCCGGTACGCAAACAATGCGGCGGGCAGGAATTGATCCCACAGATCCGGTTTTTCGTGTGCCAGCTTTCTCAGGATAGAAATGAGAGTCCCGTTGAACCTCTCTACCTGGCCGTTCCCTTGTGGATGGTACGGACTACAATGAAAGTGTCTGGCTTGAAATAGCTTAAAAACTTCTTCCGTTAGTTTCCCCTTGAACTGAGAACCATTATCCGTCAAGATTTGATGCGGGAATCCTAATCGGGTAAATATTGTAAGTAGTGCCTCTGCTACATGTTTTGAATCAATTGATGGCAGGGCTACCGCCTCTCCCCACATAGAACAAGTGTCCACCAAAGTAAGGATGTAACTGTTCCTCCTCTTGGTCCGAGTGAGAGGTCCTACAATATCCACTGCAACCCTCTCAAAAGGTGTTCCCACTATGGGCATTTCCCCTAGAGTTGCAGGAGCAGTCCAGTGCTTTGGAGCTACCCTTTGACATTCTGGGCAGGATTTGACATATCTTTTTATATCCTCCGTTATCCCTGGCCAGAAGTAATGACAAGCTATACGCTGTCCTGTGGCGCTGATCCCCATGTGACCACTGAAGGGAATCGCATGCCCGAGTTCCATCACTTTATCTCTATATGAAGTGGGAAGAACCAGCTGGTTGTGACCATTTGTTCCAGTTCCGGCCTTCCTGTATAAGAGTTTGTTCTTCATGAAATATTCCCCCTTGCTCGAAGGTGTGTGGCATTTGGGCAATTTTTTAAAACAGGGCTTGAGTGTCCTATCCTCAGCCTGCGCCTTCCTCATCTCCTCTGGATGAGCATTTATAGGTTCACCTTCTTCCTCCTTCTTCTGTGACCTGGTCTGCACTGTCGCCATGATCACAGGTTTCTCGGGATTCCCCAAGAAGACGTATCTACACCCCAATATCAGAGGGTAGATTGGTTCATCTATCACTGCTGCTCTGATTTCTCCCTCCACATAGCGAGTTTTCACCGTTATCCTTGCGATGGGAAGTGTCATGAGTGGTATGTCCTTAGTCGCCCCTTGTATTTCCACTGTTTCTGTGGTATACTGACTTGGGTCCACTAGGCTAGACTTCACAACTGAATCATAATCCAAACCTGTATCATAAAGGCACCTTATGGTGACCCCATTACAAATAACATCCTCACAAACTGGGGGGTGATAAGGTTCCTGTTGTCCATTAGGATTAACCTTTAATCTTCGCGTCCCCGACTTCATTGCAGCAATGTTTGAAGGTTTCCTTCTACAAAATTCGGTGTTATGGTTATCCTTCTTACACCATTTACACCATCTTTTTCCTTGGTTCAACGGTTTTCTTTCATTGAACTTTTGGTCATTGAACTGTGAGTTTCTGTCGCGATAGTCATTTCTTGGCCGCTCAAAGTTTGTCCTACCTTTATTTCCCTGCTCTCTATTATCAAATTTATTAAATTGCTGTGGAGCTTTAAAATTGTCTATGTGCTTCTTTTTAGCACCACTTACCTCTGCCTGAGCTGCCTGATACCTCTCAGCAACATTTAAAATTTCCCCCAACTTCTCTGCACCTTGTTCCATGAGAAATTTTCTCATGTCTGGAGCCATGGACTCTCTCAATTGCTCAATCATGATCATTTCTTTAAGATCTTGGGTCTTCCCCAGAGCCGTCCATTTCTCCAAATAGGTTTCTAGTCTAGCAGAGAATTGGTGGTATGTCTCCCCAGACAACAGTTTGGCATTTCTAAATTTCTTACGATAAAATTCACCATTCTTCTCGTACCTTAATAACAAAGCCTGCTTTAACATGTCATAATTGTCTTGGTCTTCCCTGTTCATTTTGGCAAATACTTCATAAGAAGTACCTCTCAATCCCTGTGATAGCTTTAAACTCCACCTCTCTCTCTCTCTAACCCATATGTAGTAGCTAATAACTCAAAACGTCCTAGGTACCCCTCTATGTCATCGTCTTTTTCAACAAAATGGTCTAAATGAAACCCCATAGCTGAGTTTGAGGCTCCCAGACTGGGCGTAGCATCTGAGGCAAAAGGGCTGGCACCATTTTCAGGAGCCGGGCCTTGTAATTCCAGCTCCCTTAGTCGTAATTCGTGCTCCCTTTGCAACCTTCTATCTTCTGCCTCCCTTTCGGCAGTCAACCTTTTTTCTTCTGCCTCCCTTTGCTGTCGTTTTTCTTCTGCCTCCCTTTGCTGTCGTTTTTCTTCTGCCTCCCTTTGCTGTCGTTTTTCTTCTGCCTCAATCTGCAGCCTCTTAATTTCTCTATCAGCCTCAATTTGTAACCTCTTCTCTTCAGCTACCTTTCTATCTTCCCTTTCAATATATTTATCACATTCAGCCGTTACATATTGAATTAAAATCTGACCATCCATTCCCATCTCCTTTGCGGTCAGCACAGCAGCTGATCGGAATTTTGCTAGCTCCGCCATACTTTTCAGACAATATAATAATATACAAGCTAAATCTCTAACCAGTAAATACACTAAGTACTTCTTATGACTATAGTCTAACTAATTCTAACTAACCAGTTAACTAATTAATTATCACTGGCTGTGAAGATTCACCAACTTTTATCTGCAGGGACACTTTTAATTTTAAAGGGAATTTCACAATTTTTTTTCCCCTAATTTTATTTCTCCAACCAGGAGATCCTAATATTACTGTTGGGCTAATTATCCCTGGACAAGACCCCAATGTATGTAGTGGGTTTGATGGTATTGTATGATGGTGATATTACTAAATGTAATGTATGAGGCCAGCTGTGAAGGCTCCTGAGATAAAATGTAGTTGTGAATTGTCAGAAGGCCTTTCTTGCTACCACTACGACCTCACACTCAATTTTTTTTTCTTAATGAATGTAGCTATGTAAAATGTCTAGGGTAATGATATGTAATGTGGTGTGATAGTTATAGATACACCCACAGATATTTAAGCAGACTAATAATATTTAACAAATATTATAATACACTGAACTAACTCAAGAGTGTAAAATTTTTGATAGAATTATATTACATTTATTTGTTCTGGATCAAGTTTTATGTTGCAAAGACCTTTTTTTTCAAAAAAAAAAAGGATTTAAAAATTATGAAAGAAATGCATGGAATGTTACATAATAAATGCAAGAGTGTACATATATAAGTACTAGACTAGTTAGTTTTATTAAAATGTTCTAGTAGTCATCTACTTGGGAGGATAGTTAATGCTTGTGCTGTTGGGGTGGCCTCATCACACCTGTCTATATTGACTACACAGTGTCCGGTAAATTGCAGGAATTTTATGGGGTATTAGTAACTAAAAGGCGTTGGTGAACTTCCAGCAGACCAGAGGCTCACTCAACTTGCATATGTAGCTCTGGTGCTGAAATCTGGTGGTCCCACCTCTCCGTGCTGGCGGGCAATAATAGTGGTCTCTGTCACAACGTACTGCACAGATACACTCGAGTAAAATCACCAACTGAATGGACACCGCCTTGTTGACAACTGAAACTCACAGCTCTGCAATCAAAGTATTGGCTATGTGTCAAAATTCTATTCTCTACCCACGTCTGGACACAACACGGACACAACAACCACATCATACAGACAGGTCAGATCTCTCTGACCAAACAGCACATTTACCATGGTGGTTTTACATCAGATAGGTCCTCCCAGACTATAGATTCTGAAAAATATATTTATTAGTTTCCTTCCCTAAAAGTGGATAGGTAATATGTTTCATTATTCTCAACACTTGATCTGTCTTTCCTAACCCTTGCTGGAGTTTATGTATATTGTTGGTCCCTAGACCCTGACTTGGGCGGGGGGTCTAGAGCAAATCCCTACTTGTTTGTAAGGCTAGATTATGATATGGCAGTATCAAATCACTCGAACATTAAACAATATTCAAAATATACAAAGAAATAATTTCAATCTTACCAGATTATGAATAAAGAACACAGAAATGCTAGCAAAACTCAGCTGAGCTGCTGGCTATAGTATGGCGTCCCTGAACTTATTTCACTTTCTTTCATTTGGAAATCACCACACTTTAAAATACTGTGTCTATCATCGAACAACTATTGAGGAATGGCCCCACTTGCGCGTCTGAGCGCCGATAAAATGATTGTCTGTGGCCAATCACTGCCTAGGTTTATTTCAAATTCAAATTTCCTACCCTAAAGTCATTTCAGTCATGCTTCAGTCAAGTATGGATGTTTATCTGTTAGTCTGTCCGTCTCTACTTGTTTTTTTTCAAAAACGTACTTGATTTTTGAACCAACCTTTCTCTCCCCTCCAAAATTTTGTCGTTAAAAGTTATATTTAGACACAGCTCCCACCAATGTCCCTTCGCTTCCCTACTAAGTAGATTTGAACACCTGCGTCTCAAGGTCGTGTTTTTGTGTGCAAATAGCGACACTTTTTATTCAATACAGTCTGTCGCTGATGTGAACAACACTGTCTTTTGTCATTATCTTCAATATTATCTATCCGTCTGTAAAATTAAGAACATATTAGTTCACTGCTCAGAATGGGCCATCCGGCCAGCTAATTTTTATATTCCTAACATTAATATTACGAAAAAGTTACTTTTTAATTTTTGTAATATTCCAAACATCTGGGGGGTGGGGGGAGGGGGGGGGGGGGGGGGGGGGGGGGGGGTGGGGGGAGGGGGGGGGGTGGAGGGAGGGGGGGGGGGGGGGGTGGGCGGAGGGGGGGTGTGCGTTCTGCCGCTGAATTCAAATCAAAGGCTTGGTATCGCAAAAGCGACCAATAAATGACTGTGGCGTAACATATCCAAGGTCCCTTCTGTCGAGTTCCTTACTTTATGTCAACTTGGGAAACGTGACTTTTCTCCGTTTCCCCCCCAATTGCGTCTCCTTAGCCTTTCTAGTCTCACGCAATCTTTCCAGTCATATTTTTTTCTTTTTATCCGCCGTTCCCCTCCTGTCTAGCAAGTCAATTTTTATGGAGGGTGATGACCCGCGGTCTGGGCGATCATGTACTATCAGCAGCCTACGCATTATGTTTTTATCCTTACATGTTATCTTTGGAGGTATTTTACCGTTGTATCTCTGTCAATTTCACTACATTACCCTCCTCTCAGTTCCCAGCAAAATACTAGGCAGGATAATCATCCAGAGAATTTCAAAAGCAGTTGACCATAAACTGAGGAAAGAACAAGCGGGCTTCAGAAAGAGCAGAAGATGTGCAGATCATATATTTACCCTCAGGAACATTATAGAGCAGTGCTCAGAATGGCAGAGACAGCTGTACATTAACTTTGTTGATTTTGAAAAGGCTTTCGACAGCATACACAGGGACAGCCTATGGAAAATTCTGAGGGCTTATGGAATTCCCAGCCGCATTGTTTCCATTATAAAAAGCCTCTATTCTAACTTTACGTGCAGTGTTGGATCGAGCAATGTAACTTTCGAAGTGAAAACAGGAGTAAGACAGGGATGCCCCTTATCAACAACATTATTTTTGACAGTCATAGATTGGGTGATGCGCCAGACAACAGAGGGCAGTCCAAGAGGTATTAGATGGACAACGTTTTCTACACTGGAAGATTTGGAATATGCAGATGACATTGCACTACTCGCGCATTCACACCAACACATTCAAGACAAAACCGATAGACTGAATAAGTATGGCCAGCAGGTTGGCCTGAACATCAATTTGAAGAAGACAGAGGTCATGCCACTAAATGTGGGCAATCCTGAGCCAGTAACAATAAGGAACCAGAAGTTAGAACAGACAGACACATTTACTTACCTGGGAAGCATAGTAACACCTGACGGCGGAACAAGCAAGGACATTAACAACAGAATGAATAAAGCGAGAACAGCCTTTGCTGTTCTCAACAACATTTGGAGGTCTTCCCAATACAGCACAAACACCAAATTAAGACTGTATGAGAGCTGTGTACTTTCTGTGCTTCTCTATGGTACGGAATGTTGGAGAGTAACAGAGAAGGAAATGTCGAAACTGTCCTCCTTCCACACAATCTGCCTAAGGAAAATTCTCCGAATCTTTTGGCCAAACACCATCAGCAACCAAGAACTACTTATTCGGAGTAACCAGAAGGACATGCACACCATCATAGCTGGCAGACGCTGGAGTTGGGTTGGTCATGTCCTCAGAAGGGACCCTGATACCATCACAAGAACAGCTATGCTATGGACCCCCGAGGGAAAGCGAAAGAGAGGCCGACCAAAAACAACTTGGCGGAGAACTGTGGAAGCTGAGATGCAAAGAATGAACCACAGTTGGGGCACTGTACGAAGGATGGCCGCCGACCGAGCAAAGTGGAATCAATTTGTTGCTGTCCTACAAGACGCCACCAGGCGTGATGGCCGCTGACTGCTTTGACGGTTGGCGGTTACCAATCAAAGAAGAAGAAGATTCACTCATAGTGTAGATGAGACTAGTTACTACTTAGTAGAGGAATGTATGACTTCGGAAGGTAGTTACAGACACCGCCCATATGGTAAAAGACAGTGGTCACAACTTAGTAGAAAGAAAAAAAAAACACCCAAAAAATGGTATGCTGTCAGTTTTACAAATGAACGATACACTAGGTACACGGGGACGTTCCTTTAGGCACTCTTTGTAAGCCAGTCACAAGTAGAAGACAACGATGATAAGCTATAATACCAGACCTCAGGGTCTTTTATATTTGGACTTGCGCCCTAATATAACCTACAACCATGAGTCTAGGTTGCCATAACGAGGCAAAACTCCTATTTTTAAAAAGAGAGAGAGAGAGAGAGAGAAATATAGATAAGCGATGATAAAATTGAAAAAGACGCAATAAACGCGAAAAGAGATAAATTAGTAGTTTGTATTTACTTACTTACTACTTACTTAGTCGTATTTCTTCTATCCTGGGGTGTAGAGATTTGCCAGAGAGAGCGCCATACTCTCCCATCGACTGTCTTTCTCCTGGCCTAGTTTCAGTCTAGTCCTCGGTCTTTCAGACATTGTCTAATGTTGTCCTCCCAGCGGACTCTGGGTCGTCCTGGAAATCTCAATCCCTGGCTCTTAGTGTCCCATACTTGTTGTGGTAGCCGATCTTCTCCCATTCTGCAGACATGGCCAAACCATCGTAGTTGGGACTGTTTTACTTGGGTCCGCAGGGGCTAGGTTTTGAGGCCTTGCCGTATCGTCTGGTTGCGGACCAAATCTCTTCTTGTTACTTCAGCCACCTTCCTCCTTTCTGAGGCTGGAGCTGATTTTGTGTGGGTTGTAGTCATTACCTATGACTCGCATCTATAGGTCAAGACTGGGACATAGGTGGAGCGGCATACAGCCATCTTCGTCTTCTTTTCAACTTCTCTTTTGCAGAGGAATCCTCGATTTATGGCCTGAACAAGTCTCCCAGCTGCTGCTCTTCGGGTAGCAAACTCTTCTTTTAGCCTCCTTTCCAGTCCATGACAGCTCCAATGTATTTAAAGTGGTTGATTGGCTCCAGGACTTGTTCCCCCAACACAATCTGATGCCTTCGTCCCTGTCCTGATATAACATTAGTTTTTGTTTTGGAGCTGCTGATGACCATCCTTCTCTTCTCCAACTCTTCCTTCCAGACCGGTATGTTGGATTGAAGATGTGCCTCTGATTTAGCAATCATGACAACATCATCAGCAAATGCCATCTCTGAAATACAAACCTGTCTCATTTTATTCTCCCCTTACATGCTTTGATGACATCGTCTATGAGGAGTATGAAAAGATACGGTATCACCCAGTCTTACACCAGTGGCGGTCCTGAACTCTTTTGACTTATGGTTTGCCGTCCTCACATAATTTTTGCAACTCTTGTAGAAGCTCTGTATAGCATGGATCATAGGTGCTGGAATGTTATTCTTTGCCAAGCAGTCCTTAAGTTTGTCAAACGCCTTCTCCAGATCCAAGAAACAAAGATACATATCACCTTTATACTGAAGGGCCTTTTCACTCAGCTGCCTGAGTGTGAAGATAAGGGCTTGATTACTTTAGTTTGCTCTGAAGCCACGCTGGACCTCATCTATTTGTGGCTCAGCTGAGTCTCTGCCCCAGGATTCTAGAGTAAATGTTACCATGGACACTGACAGGAGATAAACCTCTATGATTCCCACATTGTCGGGTGTCACCCTTTTTTTTAATATGGGTTTTATGATGACAATATCCCAATCCTTTGATATGGTTTTGTGGCACCAGGCTGCCTGTAGGACTCTCAGGAGTAATAGGCTGCATGCTGCTGCCATGTACTGGACCATTTCTGGTGTTATACCACCATGTCCTGCTGATTTTCTTCTGTGCTGCCTTCAGCTCTTCCATCTTGATGGCATCTTCATCGCCATTGGTTTCCTCTGCTTTGATAGTGCATATCGTTTCTGAGGTTTGACCTTGCTCACCACCAAGAAGCTCTGAGAAATATTCTTTCCATCTTTCCATTACTTTCTTTGCTGTAGTAAGCAATGTGTCTTGTTTGTCCTTTATAAATTTAAGAGGACACTGTTTTTTCCTTCCTCACGTTCTTTAGGGTCTTGTAGAACAATTTTTGATTTTCTTGATCATCTTTTTTCTAGCTTTTCTCCAAGTTCTTCCCAGGATTTCTGTTTTGCTGCTAGCACCTTGTTCTTTGCTCCTGTTCTGAGTATCACATATTCTCTTTATTTCTGCATTTCCTTCTTTGTATTTAAAATTACCTATTACTTAAAATTACTACTTAGCGCTTAGTATTACTAATCAGTATTTTAAATTCTTCTTCTTCTTCTTCTTCTTCTTCTTCTTCTTCTTCTTCTTCTTCTTCTTCTTCTTCTTCTTCTTCTTCTTCTAGTAACATGATCTTTGTACATCTGGTTTAACCATACTTCTGTTGCAGCTTTATATTTGTTCACTATTTCCTAATTTAGTCTTTCAAATTATACTTTATCTTGCTTCTTCTTCCTTCTTACATCCATCATTTGAAACATTTCATCTGGCATCCATTTAATCTTTGCAGTCCTCTTCATTTGTCGTTTGTTTTCTTTGATATTTTGATACTACTTAATATTTAATATTACCACTTTGTATTAAATCTACTAATTAGTCAAAGAATTTCTGGTACTGTTGCCGTTGTTCTTCCCGGTGACAGCTGTGCACGGAGACGTTATCTCAACGCAAACAGCCAGAAGCCGAAATGGAATGGCCAAACATCAAAATCACACAAACTTCCTTCAGGGCGTAGTAAAATGGGCAAAGCAGTCCCATAGCATAAACTGCCACAGTGGAGTGAAGTGTTAGAGACTGCCGTTGCCTTCCTTAACTCAATAGCAAAGTAAGATCCCCATTTACACCTGGATAGACTTGAGCGTGATGCAACCAGGTTTCGATCTCTGAACCCTGTAACTTTGCCGCATGAGGAAAGAGCTCGAACCGATTACTGAATCGGACGTTCAAGGCGCAGTACCAAGGCTAAAGAAGATAAGACAGTAATAAAAAGAAAAAGATCAACAACGTGCAAATCCGTAGGGGAAATAGCTTCGGGATTATAAGTAATTAATGTGACATAATTTGTGCGCTCTCTTCTCCTCTCCGGCAGTATTGAACTACATTTGTTGTGCGTACTGAATTAGGTGCATTATTCTTTTGTTAGCACTCTCTTTTTCCCTGTCATTGTTCACGTTTCACGCTTCGCCAGAATAAATGTTTATTTATGACTCATAAGATCCAATCAGTGAGCTAGAATGTAGTGTGTCGGGGTGTCAGTTATTTTATTTTCCCCCCTCGTGTTTTAAAATATCATTTTAAAATTTAAACACATGACCTCATCTCCCATTTTTGGCCTGAGTTCTTCCATCCCTCTTAGATAACCTTTCAATTACGATTTGTAACCTCGCCTGCAGATAGTTTCAACGCTAATTTGTCTACCCAGACGGGTTTCTTTGTATTAATTACACAGACAATGTCTGAACGAAAGTGAGTTAAGTAATTATCATCTGTACTTTGCTAGTCTCCAGAAGTTTAAGCTGCGAAATATCGCAGACAACATCTGGTCTTACTTTTGTATTCTCCGCGACAGTGTCTGAACGCTTTTGTGGCGAACAATGCCCTAGACCAGCGGTTCCCAACCTTTTTTCACTTGCGTACCCCGTGGCAGCCCATGCCTATAAATTGTACCCCTAATATTAGCAAAATATTTGAAATTAATATAGTTGCTGTTATTCAACAGAGCCAGGGATCCAGACCCCCAGGACGACCCAGAGTCTGCTGGGAGGACAACATTAGACAATCTTTGAAGGACCGAGGACTAGAATGGAACCAGGCCAGGAGGAAGACAGCCGATAGGATGGTCTGGCGCTCTCTCTTCCAAACCTCTACACCTCACGGTAGAAGGGGAACGACTAAGTAAGTAAGTAAGCTGTTATTCAAAATTTATAGATTATAATCAGAAATAAAGTGGCCAACCACGGGATTAAAAAACAATGTAATAAAAAGGTGAACAAACAGTACATATATTTTTACATTTAAAAAATCAGAAGTTACAATAAAAATTAACACATTTAATTTGTTAATAATAATAATAAAAACGTTGTTATTATTAAAAGTTGAAATCACTTTTTATAACACACATGTCACGTGACCACGACAAATGTTCAGTGCGATCCTTGAGCTTGTTTTGAGGCACATAGTTTTGTTTTTTTAAAATCAGGTTCAAGTAATGGTAAGATACAGTCTCAATTCTGGACCTGCATTCAGTTTACTACGGTATTTTTTTTTTTAATAAAGGTATAAGAAGAGAAAGCCCTCTCCACCAGCTCAGTATTTGTAAATGGCAACAGAAACTTAAGCGCCTTGTCGGTCAGCTGTTCATATTCTCTGCTGATGTCTCCCCAAAAGTTAATAAGGAATTTTCCTTTGAATTCAGCTATTAAAGTAGTATCAGTCGAAAGTTCAATCAACTTCTCTTTTTCGTTGATTGATAATGCGGCTGCTTAGAAATATTCTTCTTCAAAGGGATTTACAATCCAGTAGTTCTCTTTTCCAGGTTTCGGAAAGCACTTCTCCAAAGATGATTTTAACCCTTTCAAGTGTTCAGTTTATTTTCTCGCTCATTTCCTGGGAGAGGTGCAGCTCGTTCTCAGATAGGAAATTGTGCAGAGTTTCAAATACCTCAGGCTGGCCTTTTTCAATACACGACCTCCAAAAATCTATTTTTTTAATCATAGATTCAGTTTTGTCTGAAGCATTGAAGATCGTTACCGAGCTATTCTGAAGTGCCAAATTTAGTTTGTTTATTTGTAGGAAAATATCCGATAAGTATGCAAGACTCTGAAGCCAATCACAGTCGTGTAACTTTAAAGTAAGTTGGAAAGGATGGTCTTCAAAAAAAAGTTGGACATATGTATCTTTTTTCCGCCATTACTCAATTTTTTTGGCGTACCCCTGAACGTCCTGTCGCGTACCCCCAGGGGTACGCGTACCACAGGTTGGGAACCGCTGCCCTAGACGATCGTTTTTACGGTTACCGTAGGAAGTGAATCTGGTTTAACAACTTAAGCGACTACAATTAATCATTAAGGATGATCAATTAGCCGTGAAATAACACAATTACAATATGAACAGAGGTCAACAAATCTAAGGGGCGCGATGGGGCAGTTTATGTGTGTAAAATGAAAAGATGAATAGAGAAAGTAGGAGGGAAAGAGGGAAAAGTAAAAGGACACAACCCAATTCCGTCACAGAACCACTACCGCAGCTGATCCCTTTGCAAGAACAAAAGCATTGACTTTCTTCTGCAGCTTTGGTTTCTGTAACGATTTATTTTACAATATGAAGTTGCCAGTCGTATGTACAACCTCATATTAGTCACATCTTACTTAAAGGAAACGTAATCCTAGTATGTTGTTTTTTATTTTTTATTTATTTACGTATTTTTAGCCGCCTCAGAGACTCCGGGAACTATGGGTGGCTTTATTTTAAACGTAGTTAAATTACCTACCACGTTTTGTTTGTGCACTTTAAGCGAAAAGTTACATTATGGTTAATTAACAGCTAATTAACTTAACTTGTACATAACGTTAAAACACAAATACTGATTTGGGAAAATACTGCTTTTGACAATGAAAACGAAGAGCACAGCTTATTGGCACTGACATAACAGACCACAAATGTTCTATGTCGTCCTTTTTTATCTAGATTTTTCACCATTTTTGCACATAGCCCTGTCTTTCAGTGGTTTACCGGCAGAGAAACTTAAGAGACGCTGTAAATCTGGTTGTGTCACGTGACGTTAGTGACACCCCGGGATATTAATGATACTCTCTGCTACCGCTGTGAGTGCACGAGAGGATGAGTTGTCGTAGTGGATTATAATATCCGAGTATCATTTCTTAAATAAGTCACATATTTTAATCTCTTGAGAATTATGTTTGTACACAACCGTTTTCTCTTGTATAGCAGTATTTTACTCATGACTAGGTTAGTTCACGGAGACTGAAAAAACAAAAAACAGTAGAAAAAAGATGCTTGAGAAAAGAAAAAGAAAGAAGGTAAAAATATTATGTGAAAGAATGAAACCAGCACAAAATAATTCGTGAAAGTAAATGGAGGAAATTCACATGTCTAGTCATCCTGCTATATGGCTCTGAAGCTTACAGAACAACAAAAACAAGAACCACGAAGTTTCACATATTAAAAAATGGGTAAAACCTAAAGGTAGCCCCATATATACTGCTGTAGGGGAATGAAGGGTTAGACAATGGTTATTAACTCAGGAGCTACGGGAATCTACTTTAGAAACACCGAACTCTCTAACGATTTACTTTGATCAAATCCTGTCTGTTGTCACGTGCAGCAGTATCTGGAATTTGGAATAAGTCCAGCATATAAGCAACTGTTATCTCTGCAGTACGGGCATCTTCCTGCCATCGCAGCGACAGAGAAGTGGACAATTAAAATTATATATTGTGCCGAATGTTAACTTTCCTTGGAAAAAAAAATAACTCATTCTGTCTAATATAGTTCACGAATAAAGTGGATATCAATAAGCTAGCTTACGGGTTTTCACTGGGAATGTCGTGAAAGTACCTATAAACCTGGGGACACTGCGCTTTAGGTGCCGGCGGGAGATGGCTAATCTGAAATTTACCTATGTTAACAATTATTTCCCCCTCCGTCCCCTAGAGATTTACCAAATGGTGCCTTGGGATCTACCTGTAGTCAAGATCAACCAGTTGCCGACCCTTGTGTTAGATACTTCACTTTACTAGGTCCAGCTTCCAGATATGGGGCAACCAGTTGTTGACCCTTGTGTTAGATACTTCACTTTACTAGGTCCAGCTTCCAGATATGGGGCAACCAGTTGTCGACCCTTGTGTTAGATACTTCACTTTACTAGGTCCAGCTTCCAGATATGGGGCAACCAGTTGTCGACCCTTGTGTTAGATACTTCACTTTACTAGGTCCAGCTTCTAGATATGGGGCAACCAGTTCTCTTCCTCGTTGTCTTTGCCTTCCCTAACTCAAGAGCAAAGTCATTTAAAGCTAGATAGACTGGAGACTGGCGCCACTGTGTTTCGAACCCGATACCTTTCCAGCGAGAGGACAGCGCTCTATCACCCTGCCAATCGTACGCTCATAAATGCGTGCTTGCGTAGAATTGAAAAACTAAAATAATATGGCAAGATCACCAATGTGGAACTGATGACAAGAACCAGACAAGTGGCAGTAGAACAAGAGACGAGAAGAACCAGACAAGTGGCAGTAGAACAAGAGACGAGAAGAACCAGACAAGTGGCAGTAGAACAAGAGATGAGAAGAACCAGACAAGTGGCAGTAGAACAAGAGACGAGAAGAACCAGACAAGTGGCAGTAGAACAAGAGACGAGAAGAACCAGACAAGTGGCAGTAGAACAAGAGACGAGAAGAACCAGACAAGTGGCAGTAGAACAAGAGACGAGAAGAACCAGACAAGTGGCAGTAGAAAAAGAAATGAGAAGAACCAGACAAGTGGCAGTAGAACAAGAGATGAGAAGAACCAGACAAGTGGCAATAGAAAAAGAAATGAGAAGAACCAGACAAGTGGCAGTAGAACAAGAGATGAGAAGAACCAGACAAGTGGCAGTAGAACAAGAGATGAGAAGAACCAGACAAGTGGCAGTAGAAAAAGAAATGAGAAGAAGACACTGGCGATGAATTGGACCCACGGTGAGAAAACCTGTGATACAAGGCAGTCCTTGTTCTAGAAACCCCCAGTGTAAGAGATGTAGAAGTAGACTGACAAACACATGGGGAAGAGAACTGAAGACTGACATGAAAATGACGAAGAAGACACGGTAAGAACGTGAGGTGCTGGCACAGGACAGGAAGACTTGGCATGACTTTAACACAGGCCTATGCTCCTTGGGGAGCAGAAGGAGTAAATATTCAATGAAGGACCAATATTTTGAGCAAGCAAAACAGAGAGGAAAAATTATGAGAGAGACAGAGCACAAAGTAAAGCAACGAAAGAGAAGGGATAAAAGAAATTAGAGGAAAAATTGGAGGTAATAAAGAATAAAATGACGCCAAGACAGAAAACAAAAAGAGAATAAATTAATAAAATATGAGAGGGAGAAATTAGAAGAAATATAGAACAAGGTAAAGAAAACAGGCAGAAAGAGAATGGATAGAAAAAAATGAGAGGAAGCAATTAGAAGAAAGAACAAAATGGAGGAAAAAGCGGAGAAAGAGAATGTGTAGACAAAACGAGAGGTCGAAATTAGAAGAAATATAGAACAAGGTAAAACAAAGGAAAAGTAATTGACATACAAAATTAGAGAGATGAATAGAAATAAAGACAGAAAAAAAAAACACACACAAAGAATAAGAAAGTCAATGGATAGATGAAGCGAGAGGAGGCAATTGGAAGAAATAAATAACTAAATAAATTAAAGAAAGAGAAAGGGACTGGACAGATAAAACTAGAAGGAGAAATTGGAAGAAATGGAGAGGGAGTGAAAACATTTAAAGAGAATGGATAAATAAATGAACAAAGAGAATCGATAAATTAACCGGGAGAGGGAAGTGGAGGAGAAATTAAACATTGATGACAAAGAGAACGGCTAGATAAAACAACAGAGAGAAACTGGGAGAATGGAGAAAAAATTAAAACTCTGAAAGACAAAGAGAATAGAAAGATAAAACGAGAGGAAGAAATTGGAAGAAACAGAAGGAATTAAACAGTGAAGATAAAGATAAAGGATAGATAAAATAGAGGGATAAACTGAAAGAGAGAAGAAAACAACGCAAAGAAAAGAAAAAAGAATAATCAGATAATAAATACTAGAGTGCAATAACTGGGCGAGAAAAGAAAAAGGAAATAAAAGAGAGCAATAAAGACGAGTAAGGAAGAAGAGAGAGGAGAAATAAAGATACAGTAGTTTGTGAATTGTAGAGAAAAAAAAAATTAAAGAATCAGAATGGAGAAAAAATGAACAATGAAGAGAATGAGAGAGATGAGTGAGATTCATCATCATCTCATCTCAACCCGTAACCCGTCATGGGTCGTAGAGGTGCCATGGTGGAAGCATCAACAGACAGGGTCCTCCACTGCTCTCTATCCTCAGCAATGCGTACAAGTGTGGAAAAACCGTGTCCTGCCCATTCTGTGATGTTATCAGCCCAGGATTTTCTTTGCCTTCCTCTTCTCCGTTTACCTTCGACTGTTCCCTGCAGGATCGTTTTCGAAAGGGAGTCATGACGAGTTACATGCCCAAACCAGGCAAGCTTTCGACGTTTCACTACTGACAAAAGTGGTTCTTGGTGGCCTGCATAGGTGTTTATTTTCTCTCTAACATAGACATTTGTTTTGTGCTTGTTGCTGTCATTTTTGACGGAGTCATCTGTCAAGTTATTTGCTTATGTTTTATCATAAGAATAATTGTGTCTTTACCTGCGATATCAGGTTGATTAGGGGTTGTCTTCCCTTGTTTATTCATTCATTGTGTTTGACCTTTAGGGTCAAAGGTAGACAGTTCGGGCGTATGCCCATGGGCAGGTTTTTTTAAGCGGGAGTTGAGTTAGACTTCCGGCAAGCCGGGAAGTGTCCTGGTTTCTGAAGGGACGAGAGTCCATTGTGTTTTTCGGGAAGAATCTTCGAAGTGACTGCACTGGCAGTTTTCCCCAGTGAATCTCTGTGCGTTGGAATGACAGCAGAGTTCCTTGTTAAGTTCTGTGGACTCGGTTACAGGTAATACCGACTTTTTCCATTACTATGCTTTCGGTAGCAGAACATGTTAGAAGATTGCCTAGTCTGTGAACTGCAGCTCACCGGTCCTCCATTACAGAACATATATGCTGTGCTCAAGGTAGCCATCCAAGACTATTAGTCTTCATACCATCCAGAAATCCAGTGACGAAGATATATTGTGGGAGCCGCAGATTGGCGGCAGATTTATGTCTACAATAAGCATTACTGCAGGGTTGATGGTAACCTGCTTATCAGAAGTACACAGCCGACGTCAGAACGAGGCCTGTGTTTTCGGCTATTATACTACAGCCTGATAATGTGCTATTGGCGGGGAATGCCAAGTTGCACCTATGTGTCAAAGTGATTAAGGTATCTGACGCGTTTAGTCAGTAATCCCAGGGCGACGCCACGAACTGTCCTTATTGAAGAACATTGTATTGACCATGCACGAATATTCAAATGTTTACCAGCTTGATGAATGCCTAATGTATACCTATCGATTTCCGGTCAGCATGACCTTGTTTACAATGACTGTTCCTGTTGATACCATGTGTGTTCTCGTCAATAAATGTTTCGAAACGTGTCTGCAGTGTCCAAGCATCCTTGACTACTGCATGTGAGTGTATGGGTTGCAGGGTCTACATACATAAGAGCCTAAACACATTCGCGCCTTCATTCGCACCCACACTCAGTTCATCATCCGCTCGCACTACACACCTAACAACATGTATACTGTCTTGGGCCAGTGATCACCTCAACAAGAGAAAAAGTACAGTTACATTTTTGGTGGGCCAGTTACGTGGGCTCTTCTGATACATTTCTGGTACGCCAGCCTTAAACAGACACCCCACCAGGCTGCTTACACTTCTGGATGATGGGGCTATTTTCGTGAGAAGGACAAGTACACCTTACATTTGTGGGTTTAAGCTGGACAGAGCGAGAAATTAACATTTCCGTGGACTTATGCTACATTTATTATGCCTCCAGTGTTGTCCAGAAATTTACATTTCTACATGTGCTACATGTCATGAGGAACAAAGTGGACAACTGAGAATAACACACATACTCTATGCTTTCAAGTTTTGTCTACAACAGGACAGAAATAGGTCATCAACTGTTGACCCAGATAAACAGTGCTAGCATTTATGTTATAATGCTACATAAACCACAACAGGACAAGTACTGAAGTTAACATCTAGGCATTTGCTACGTGGACCACAACTGCAAGTCAAGTCCCTTACAGTAAACGGTACCGCTGGTCGTTTACACGTTTCAGTCAACAACAGACTTTTCTACGCCCGAGCATTCAAGCTACATTGTTCGAGGTCAAGTTCCTGTTTGTAAACAGTACGTGGAAATTGTAAACATTCAATGTGCAAGATACGAGAAGGTCATAGTGACTTTTGTTCGTGAATACCACTTTATGCTACAGTGGATTTGACATTCAGTGCGCGCTTGACATTTTGTTTCTGTGTTCGCAAGGAGCAAGTTAGTTACTTTAATATCATGTGTGACTAAGCTTTATTTTGCAACACATTGAAATATTGATTGCTATTTATGTTCCTTCTACTGTTTTTGTGTATTTTTCTTGTGTTTTTTGCGGGTTTTCGGTTGGTGGGTCTTACAGTAAATATGCCACTTAATCGAGGGTTACTGTAAGCATTCTGTAGGGATTGCAATTTTCTTAATTGAAATTTGCTAGCGACTTTTGTTGCTATATTTTTTTTTTTTAGCTGTGACGACATCAGTTAGTGTTGTTTTCGTTATTTTTCCGTTCTTTGATTTTCGATTAATTTTGTTTGTATCTGTTCTTCTCTCATTCCTTCCATTTATTTCTTTACACCTTTTCGTTTATAACAGTGTTGCCATTTGTCTTGTTTATTTTTCGCGGTCATCATTACACATTTGTGTAACATTTTCTTTACTTTTTGCTGTATTGTTTATTTGACTTCCGCGAACGTTTTCGGTCATTGTTCTGTATCTTTGTCTTTGTATTTATGATTGTACTACATTATTGTCATACAC
>JAMPIV010007185.1:0-51830 GCA_024509875.1 Oreohelix idahoensis
GTAGTGGGAAGGATGTTGGTTTGGGGAATGTGGTTGTGAGGGTATGAGGAGAATGGATAATTAATGTGTATGGGTAGATAGGGATAAGGAGATGTAGGGGATGAAAGTGGATGGGAAAAGAGTATATGTGTTTATGGGTGGGGGGGGGAAGGGGTTATGGGATGATTTATTAATAAATGGTGGTTAGAGTGTATGTTGGGGGTGGGGTGGGTGTTGGTTTAGTGTGGAGGGTTGTTATTTTTTGTGGATGGAGTTTGTTTGGGAGGTTGGGGGTAATTTGAGAGGGAGGATTGAGGGGAAATTAGGTAAGGTGTTGGTAGTAAGGGGGATTATGGGAGTATTTGGGGTGTGTGGGGGGAGTTTGGAGGTGGGTTAGGTGGTTGTGGGTGGTGAAGTTTTGAGGAGTTAGGGGGACTGTGGGTTTGGGTGTGTTTGATGAGTTGGGAGGTGGTAGGGGTGGGAGATGGATGGGTATGGGGGGGGGGGGTAAGTGGAGGGTAATTGTTTTTTTTGGGAAGTATTAGTGGGGAAGGGGGTTTGAATATGGATTTAATGATGTAGGTTAGGTGGTTTGTTGGGTTTAATGATTGTGGGGGGGAGGAAATATGGATTGGGTTTGTAATGGGGAAATGAGGGGTAGGTGGGTATGAGGGTAGTGAAATTTTGAAGATGATGGAATATTTAGGAGAAGGGAGATGGGTATTTAAATTTTATATGTATATTGGAAATGGGGGTTTGAAATTTTGGGGTGGGGGGTTTCAGGGTGGGGGGGGATGGGGAGATTGTAAAGGTTGGGGAATGTGAAGGTTGTGGTGAGTTGGGGGGAGTTTGGAATGTATGTGATACAGGTGTGTTGGAGTATTTTGTGATGAGTTATTGGGGGGATGTGCCAATAAGGGATTGTGGGGTGGGGTTGGGGGGATTGGAAGTTTTGATTGTGTTTTGGTTTTGGTTGATTAAGGAGGTGCCCTGCCATATAGGGGAGTCATGACCTGTTGGGGGACCAATGGTGTGTATTAAGTTTAGGTACTATCACTTAGATGTATTAAAGTGAGGTGGGGTGTTTTGCCATCATCATAATATCTAGTGTGGTATTGATTTTGTTGTATCTTGAACCATTGTTTGAGCCCCTAAGGTTGTGTAGGGTGTTATGTTTTTTGTTGTTGCTTGCTAAACAATCTAGGTAAAGGGGGGTTTGTCTTGGGTTGTTTTTTCTGATAAAAAGAAGGTGAAAAACAGTGCCAACTTGAGACATAATTGTATCGTATTATAGGAGGAGGTGGTGTAGCCATGTCCGTAGCTAACTGTTGTGCTCTCGTTACAACAGCATTTGCCACCTGTGGGTGAGATTCAACCCACATTGCAATCTCCTCAGGAGTGCAATCTTTAACTCCTGGTATGTTTCCTATTATATTTTTCAGTTATGGGTGCTCTCAAGCCGCAGGCATAGACAGTGCCTGTGTAAAAAGGAGTATCAATGTATACTCGTGCCACAGGGAAAGTTTCTATATTCCCACCAAATGTGACACACTTAACTGATTTGCCTGTAAAAGCAGAGGGCTCGATAAGCGAGTGCTTTTATGCCTATCGTTGAAGAGCAGTGTGTCCGCAAAAACTCTCACTACCTTACCATCCAATATTCCGGGATGAAAATGTAAGATAACCGACATTTACACATGCCGACATTGTTGGCATACAATGACCACAATCAAGTGTAATTGTAGACTTTAATCTGTTTTTCGACTGACACTCATAACATGTATCATTCATTACCATACATGCGTTCGCATGATCATTATCATCATTACCTTTTTTCCTTTTTAACACTGCAACTATTTGCATGTCTGTGTTTATTTTTGTCTCTCGACGGAGATCTGGCATTACCTTTGTTATTATTGACTGACTTTTTATTGCTATAATAAAAATCAGTAGAGTCATCCTTCCTGGCATCTCTACCATAAGATGATCTCTGTTTATAGTATCCTTTTTGATGTGAACCATCATAATCCCTGCCTCTGTGATACCCACGATCATGAGGTGAATATCCTCTATAACCTCGTCGATATGAATTCGAAGGAGAGCGATGACGACGGAAGTTATAAAAACCTCTGTCGGATTGATAATAATCTGAACGACAACGTCCATCAAAGCTCTTCGATCGAGGTCTGTGATCATGTTGTACCGCGCACACAGGCATAGGATCTCGAATAGTCGATTGTGAAATAAGATCTTTATTCTGATGTGCGGATTTTGATACTGTCTTCCGAATTTTTCATACTCATATGTTAGAATTAGGTAGTCTATTCCTGTAAAAATGCTTCTAAATCAGTGCTGCATGCGGGATAAAAATTTTCTCGACAGCATCAGGAATGTTTGCTTCATAGGTTTTATTTCACACCTTTCATAGCTTGTTCCATCTTTAAGGAAATGCTGCTCTTCTAATGATTCCATGCAATGCACCTGTTACGAAGAGATGTGCGCCAAGCAGTTCGGTCTTAACCCAGCTTCCCGTCATCTGGGTATGTAAAGGTTTCCATGGTCTTTAACGATGCTTTGAAGCGCTTTTGGACCATGGGAAAGCGTTTACCCTTCTGCATCTCAAGAATGATTTAAAGAATGCTTTGGAATAAGATGGTCTGGCATGGAGGAACCGTGTCCTGCCAGCGAATTTGTGACTGCATCAGGTTTCCTTATTTTCAATTTGGGATTCAGCTCTGTCAAGAACGGTTTATCCGGATGATCTTGTCTTGCCATTGGAAATGATCATCGTTTTCTGAGAAGACTGAAGTGGAATGGTTTAGCGTAAAGTTAGGTGGCGCCTTATACCAGGCAAGCTTTACGACATTTATATTGCACTATCTTGCACCGCAGTCTGTTACACCTTCAGCTTTGTCTGTAGATAATGCCACTTCGATGCCTGAACGATTGGTGTATAGTCTGCACAAATGCACAAATGCTGCTGGCTTTGCTTCTGAAGCCATGTGTTCACTCGAATCATCAAATGACAATGTTTTGGCTGACGTATCTGAGGGATGTGAATCTGTTCACGACATTGTTTCTCACCATTACACCCTTACAAGATGGCTGCAGATTATAAACTGTGCCAGGAGTGGTTGGTATCGATGATTTCTGTTGATCTTCGTGTTGATTGGTAAGCCCAAAGTTGCACTTTTCCTGAGAAGTTATCGCCCACACTATTCAGATCAGCCTTTAATTATGCATTGAGGCGGCCAATCATCAGTCTACAGAATTCATTTCTGATGGTGTGTGATTTCCTTGGTCACTACATATGCTTGAAGCCTCCTAAGAAGATGTTTAAACAATAGATCCTTTGAATACTTTAATGTCTAATTCCTGTGGAGCGATGTCTTAGAACGGCATGTTCAGCATAGCAGAAAACATGCTTTACTGAACAATAGTTTGGTGCAAGTTACGCACCCTTGTTTAACTCCTATTTGAGTGGGAAAGGAATCCTGATATAGTTCTCGACTTTAGTCGATCTAGATGAAGATCTTGTATTCTGATTGCGGTTTGATACTGTCTTCCGAGTCAGATTTCATACTCAGGACGATCGATAACTTAGGACAGTCTTTCCTGTAAAAATGCTTCTAATTTCAGAGCTGCATGCGGATAAAATGTTATCTCGCAGCATGAGATCTATAACACCTTCATATGTGTTTATTTATACTGATAAATCAATCCATGGCTGCTAAGGAAATGTTTAATAGTTGCAATGAATTCACCAAAATCTGCATCCTTGCTTGGCTTGCCGCATGAACTTAAAGCGATCTCTGAATCCAGACTCAGTTAACTGGAAACGTCTTAGTAATACCTCTTTTACGACATCGAAATCGCTTTCTGCTCTTTTCATCAAGACTCATGAAAACATTTAAGTGAGTCACCAGTCAAAAAATCAAGTAAAAGACTGCTCCATCTTTCCTTGGGTATGTTCAGAGCTGTGACCTTGATGATGAATCTAGATAGGAAAAAGTCAACACAATCGCGAGTCTGGTCAAAATGTGGCATTTTTTAACTTAGGATAAAAAATATTTGTAGCAGCCGCAGTCTTAGTCTGTTCAGACTGCACTTTAGCTAATTCTAAAGCTTTTTCTTTTTCTGCATGAAGTTTTAATGTTTCCATTTCCATGGCATTTTTATGTGCTTGATCCAGTTGCATAAGTTCCATTCTCCTTAATTCCATTTCTTTATCTTTTTGTTCTCTGTCTTTTTCTTGCTGAGCTAATTCTTTATCACGTTGAGCTATTTCCTTATCTTTCTGCTCTCTGTCTTTTTCTTGTTGAGCTATAGTCATACGTTCTAATTCCACTTTCATGGATATTTCTTTTTCCTTCTGAGCCATTTCTTTTTCCTTCAATTCCCTTTCGTGGGTTAATTCAAACCTCCTAAGCTCATCAGCTCGTTTAGTCATTTCGCGCTGTTCCATTCTTTCCAGACGCGATAAATATTCATCATATTTTGTATCTGCAAAACTTTGTAGTTCCGCCCCTGATTTTCCATAACTTTTTCCAATATCAATGAATTCCTGTAGTGTAGACATGATAATAGGTTTCTGAGTACCTTCAATAGTCTATAATATACACCAGGACTATAGAACTCACTATAATATGTACATGAATATATTAATCAATAACAAACAAGTTCCAAGAACATGTGACAAAGACAGTGAAAACAATCAAATGAGTTACAATGAAATGATTTTTCAGTTATACAACAACACTTTACACTTATAAAGTAAATAAAGAAGACTTATAAACAGTAATCAGTAAAAGAAAGAAAAGAATTTACATTACAAAAATATAACAAGACAAGTCGTCTTAAACAAACGTGTAGACAAAGAAGTTTTAGATCACACACGACAACAATTGTCAACAGTACTGAAAGTAGGTTATGTAAATAAAGAGGACGTAATTCAATTGACGAGACTGCTAAGTACACAAAATATGGTTATAATACTAACTGAAGAAACATTTATTTCCTGACTCAAAAGAAAAAATATAATCAGTCAGATCCTCAGTCAGTAAAATAAGCATGTAAATCTAATAGAAGTTAACATTCACTGAAGCTTTCCTGGGAAAATTCCAGTCAATATTAAACACGACGAGTATACAAATATACGGATAAACATGAATGGGGAAACACAGATGATAGTAAAAAGTAAGTAAAGTGATGATGAACTGTAGACCAAAGGTAATGCAAGGACAATATGATAATGTTCAAGCGCCCAAGTAAAATCAAGAACTTATCTGTTTAGTTGTCCTTCTGAGAAATACATGCATTCATGTATTTCTAAAGTTCCGAAAGTGTATTCAAAAGCTGAGGTCCATTGATGGTAGACCTTGACCTTCGCAGCAGGGAACCGTTTGAAAGTATTGCTTCGGTCTTCGAACGTAGTTTCTTCAAACGATCTGCGTCGCAGCCTCAGATGAATTTGATGAAGAGATACATTCTCCACTGGTTCAGGTTCTCGAGTGGAAGATTACCGTTCTATCTGCGTGAATCAGTCTCTTTGGTGGAAGAAAAATTCGGATTCTCAGGCAATGTTGTCTGCTAACGTTGACGGCATCGATGTAGTGACGTCACTTTCTGTCCTGCGCATTTCAGTTGCCAGTTAGGCTTGAATGAATGATTTTGCCTTCATAACGTTCATCATCAGTTTGACTTTCTTCGATACTTGAAGGGGGGAATCCAGTATTCACGAAATCCAGACACTTTCTGACACCAGTATGTTACGGGCTCTCGGGACCCCAGTATGTTCTGGGTGCTTCGATGACTTCTAGTATTTGAGGATGACCAAGTTATTATATGCGTATTCAGTTTATAGAGTCAAAGTCCCTCGGGTTCTTATCACTTTTGTAGGATTCCGTAATACTGTCCGTTGGTATCGATAATGTCTGCTTTAACCCTTGTGATACATTCTGTGCTGAATATGTTTCATATTAAATATTCGACCCTTGACTGACCTGTATTAGTCTCTTGTCTTATTGATTATATTGGCAGTGTGAGATGCAGCGTGTTAAGACATTAATCATCACTGGTCATGATCAGTTGAAGATGAATAGCATTTAACTCAACTCCGAATACGATAGTTGATAAGACTGTGATTTTGACGACTCAAAATATTTAATTAGTAATTTCATACCATGAGCAGACACCAACTACATGGGAACAAAAGTCACATCACATTCATGTACGATCTGTAAGAGTTCTCATTATTTCATAAACACATGTTCACAATCTCTATCTAGAGTTCTGGTTCAAGGTCAGTTCCTTTTAACGGCCAATGTCCTTTGGCATAAATTCAGAGGCTAACTAGACTTACTCCCGTCGCTAGTTTATACAATAGCCTGTTGCACTAGACTTAACTATCCTGCTAGTTTTGCAATACACTTATTATGCTAGGCTTACGTCTACTGCTAGTCGTTTAATATCCGTTACACTAGGCTTACGCTTGCCGCTAGCTGTACAATATCCATCTATACTAGTCTTACACTATTGCTAGTAACATAATGTTCCTTTGGCATACCACGCCAGGCTAATCTGCCATAATTATGCAAACTGCGTTATTCATACGACGACTTACGTTTGGTTCAAGAAATACACTGCTCAAATGGCTTCCCAGCCACACAATTAAAAAGTGGTTGTACCACACAATATCAGTGGCAATGGCCACACTTCTGAAACACACTGCCGTTCGGGTCAAAACCCACAAGTCGAATGTATAGTGGCTATGCCACCAACAATCATAGTGGCGATGCCTACACATTTCAAAACACTGCCGTTAGGGCCGAAGCCCACACGTCGAATGACCTTACAAAGACATACGCGTCATGCATAGTGATATGCATACTTATCGTTACCATATTCAATTGCGATGTTCCATGGTGCAGTAATTCGAGTCGGCCAAAACTCAAATGCCTGCACACATGCAACAATCATCGACATCGGTCGATGAGATATATCTCTATTCGTTTGAGGTGTTCCATGATACAGCCATTCGGATCGTCGACAAATCCAAATGTCTGTAAGCATGAAACAATCATCGACATCAGTCGCGGAGATATAAACATTTGAGGAATGCGCCATGCTGCATACATGAAGCAATCCTCAACAAGATTCACATGATAGATTTTCTCTTACCCCTTCTTATCTATCTTATAATTTGTTCTAGACACCTTCTCTAAAACTGTATATGGACCTTGCCATCCAATTTGCAATTTATTCTGGCTGCCGGGCAATAGAAGGAGCACCTTCTCTCCCACAGCTAATTCTCTGTCCTTCGCTTTCTTATTGTAATAGGCAGCATGCTTTTTCCTGGCTTGTCTCAAATTTTCATTGGCAAGTTTCCAGCCAGTTTTAAGACGAGTGGTCAGCTCGTTCACATATTGATATGATGAAGTAATATTTTCTTCTGCCTTTTCATCGGTCCATGTCCTTAACAAGGCTTCCAATGGACCTTTTATTGGCCTTCCAAATAACAAGGTTGCCGGGGCCATACCGGTTGAACTATGGGGTACCTCCCGATAGGCAAACAGGGCGGCGGGAAGGTATTGGTCCCATGTATCTGGTTTGTCATGTGCCAACTTTCTCAGGATCAACATAAGTGTCCCGTTAAACCTTTCCACTTGGCCATTTCCTTGGGGATGGTACGGGCTACAATGAAAGTATTTGGCTTGAAAGATCTTGAATACTTCTTCCGTTAGTTTCCCCTTGAACTGAGAGCCATTATCAGTCAAGATTTGGTTGGGAAAGCCTAACCTGGTGAAGATTGTGAGTAATGCCTCTGCCACATGTTTCGAATCTATTAATGATAGGGCTACCGCTTCTCCCCACATAGAACAAGTGTCCACTAGAGTCAGAATGTAACTGTTCCTCCTCTTGGTCCGAGTGAGAGGTCCCACAATGTCCACTGCAACTCTTTCAAAGGGTGTTCCCACTATGGGCATTTCCCCTAAAGTTGCTGGAGCAGTCCAATGTTTTGGAGCTACCCGTTGGCATTCTGGACAGGATTTTACATATCTCTTTATGTCTTCAGTTATCCCTGGCCAGAAATAATGACAAGCTATACGCTGTCCTGTTGCGCTGATCCCCAAATGACCACTGAAGGGAATCGCATGCCCTAGTTCCAACACGTTAGTCCTATATGAAATGGGAAGAACCAGCTGTCCGTGACCATAGGATCCAGTTCCGGCCTTCCTATAAATCAATTTGTTCTTCATATAGAAGTCTCCCTTGCCTGGAGGTGTATGACATTTGGGCAATTTCTTAAAACAAGGCTTGAGGGTCTTATCCTCCGCCTGTGCCTTCCTCATCTCATCTGGATGGGTATTTATGGGATTATCCTCCTCCTTTTTAGACTGTGATCCGGTCTGCACTGTTGCAATGATCACAGGTCTCTTGGGATTCCCCAAGAAGACATATCTACACCCCAATATCAGAGGGTAGATTGGTTCATTTATCACTGCTGCTTTGATGATTCCTTCCACATATCGCGTTTTCACATTTATCCTGGCGATGGGAAGTGTCATGGTCGCTACGTCCTTGGTTGCAGTTTGAATCTCCACTGTTTCTGTGGTGTATTGATCTGCCTGCACCAGGTGAGAACTCACAACTGAATCATAATCTAATCCAATATCATACAAACACCTTATGGTGACTCCATTGCATGTTACATCTTCACACACTGGGGGATGGTAAGGTTCCTGTTGTTCAGTAGTGTTGACCTTTACTCCCTTTCTCCCCGTTTTCATTGCAGCGAAATTGGGAGTTTTCCTTCTACAATTTTCGGTGTTATGGTTTTCCATCCGACAATTTTTACACCACTTCTTTCCTTGGTTAAAAGGTTTTCTTTCATCATATTTCCTTTCATTGAATTGTAGGGTTTTATTTTTATAGTCATTACGTGGCCTATCAAACTGGTGCTTACCTTTGTTCTATTCTCTATGGTCAAGCCTATTAAAGTTTTGTGGTGCCTTAAAATTGTCTACCTGTTTCTTTTTATTACCAACTACCTCTGCTTGGGCTGCCTGATACCTCTCCGCGACATTGAGTAACTCACCCAGCCTCTCTGCACCTTGTTCCATGAGAAACTTTCTCAGGTCTGGAGCCATGGACTCTCTTAGCTGCTCAATAAGGATCATTTCCTTAAGATCTTGGGTTTTCCCCAGAGCAGTCCATTTCTCCAAGTAGGTCTCTAACCGTGCAGAGAACTGGTGATAGGTCTCACCCGACAGTAGTTTGGCATTCCTAAAGTTTTTTCTATAAAATTCTCCATTCTTTTCGTATCTTAACAAAAGAGCCTGCTTTAACATGTCATAATTGTCTTGGTCATCTCTGCTCATCTTGGCAAAAACTTCATAAGCCGTTCCCCTAAGACCCTGGGATAACTTGAGGCTCCACCTCTCTCTCTCTCTCTCTAACCCATATGTAGTAGCCAAAAGCTCAAATCTACTTAAATACCCTTCTATGTCATCATCTTTCTCAACAAAATGGTCTACATGAAAACCCATAGCTGAGGTTGAGGCTCCCTGACTAGCAGTGGCATCTGAGGCAAAGGGGCTGGCACCATTTTCAGGAGCATGGCCTTGAAATTCCAACTCTCTTAGTCGTAGCTCGTGCTCCCGTTGTAACCTCTTATCTTCTTTTTCTGCCTCCCTTTGCAGTCGTTTTTCTTCTGCCTCCTTTCGGCAGTCAATCTTCTTTCCTCTGCTTCTCTTTCAGCCTTTTTCTCTTCTAATTGGAGCCTTTTAATCTCCGCCTCCCTATCTCCTCCAATGCCCTAGCCTCCTTGTCAGCCTCAATCTGCAGCCTCTTAAGTTATTTGTCAGCTTCTAACCTTCTTTCTGCTTCTAACTTCCTGTCTTCCCTATCTCGTTCAATAAATTTGTCACATTCTGAAGTTACATACTGGACCAGCTCTGGTCCACCCATGCCCATCTCTTTAGCAGTCTGCACAGCGGCAGATCTGAACTTGGCTAAATCAGCCATTCTAACTCAAGCAGGTCTAACCAGGTTCTAAGACAATCTTAAACTTAACTAAAATAAATACTAACTATAATTAACTAATTACTACTGGCTGTGACAACCTATCACTGTAAATCTCCTCTTAATTATTTTTATCTTCTTAGGGGTGTTCCTAACCTCTACTAACACTAGTAATACAATCTTGAATTTATATACTACTGCTAATTTTTATTCCTGGAGTTAGTTAATATATGCTGTATGAGATTCCTATTTCAAACATTCATCTATATATGACAAATTCAAATCTCGGACTTAGAGACCCCAATATATGTGGTGGGTTTAGATGTTAAGAAGAATGGTGTGCATATAGTTGTACTTGAGTGAGATCAACTGTGAAGGTCTCTGAGGTAAACAATGGACAGCTGTGTTACAGAGTACCTTTCTTGTTACCACCCTACGATCTCACTCTAAGTTATATTTTTATTGACTAGCGTGACTGAAAGCTACATAAAGTGTCTAGGGTATTGTAAGAGTGTTGTTAAAGAATCTCAATACAAAACATATACAAACATATACTAAATACTATGATAAAATCAACTAACTCCAGCTGTTAAATTTTATATTTAAAAATTCTTTTGTTAAACTTTATTGGTCCTGAGCCTAAAGTTGTTTTGGTCAGGACTACAGTTCAATGAGAATCAATTTAGATGGATAGATATATTTACAAATATATATAAAGATATTTACATACAACAGACAATATGTCCATAGTACATTGTTACAAATTTTCAAGTTGATGATAATTACTCTATTTAACTACTGGTAATGAGATGCAGGTTGGGGATTTACATCATCCCACTGTTCTTTTGTTTCACTAGAATTGTTTATGTTAGTCTTTTGGAGGAACGTTTTTGTCTATACAGGAGATTTTTCTTTAGTCGTGATAAGTTGTCCCAGGCCAGATATTGCACTTATCTGCTTCCTGGAATCATAGCAGTTGTAGTTTGTTTGGCCAGACACTTCAGTCTCCTCTGGTCTTGAACTTCTTTAATACAATCAGGTGCCAGAGACTCTTAGAAATCGTGCTGAATTTCTCTATCATCGAGTACTAGCACCAGACAAGTGCCAGCAGGAACCCCTGTCAAAGCAAGTTATGGTTCTGTCTTAATATCAAACTAATTCCTCCTAATTTACATGTAAACATACATTCAATACAAAAGAACATGGTCAGCTCTCTCTCTCTCTCTCTCTCTGACAACTCTGCTTCTCCACTTTAGTTTGATGGAACAAATGGTACCAGTTTTCTTTTCTCTTCCCTAATTGATGCTACGCCTCTGTCATTCCTGCAGTAATCTTTTCCATGCAATAAGATAGGTGTAATGTTCCTGTATGACCATCATATATATAGTCCTGTAGTTTTAAACTTCTTAGATAGTCCCTTATATGATGGATCAACATCTAGGCCATGCCTAAATCTGCCATTGACCCATTTAATTACAATCTTTTACATGGCCTTTTCTTTTTTCACACAACCTTTTTTTAATTAAAAAGTCAATAAAATCAATCTTACCACATATCAAGGAAATATAAACAAGTAACGATGAATTAGGCAATAGAATATGGCACACTTTCATCACTGCCTCTGTTCAGACTGCTTTCTGTTGTTATTTAGTTTAAAACAAAGCACAAGTCTGCTCATCGCTGCTTGTTCCTCAGAATATTTCGAAAAAATGGCAGCGAGCAGCCTACTATTTCGTTAAAGTAAAAGGCTTTGGCCAATGAGACCAAGCATCTCTTTTCTTGAATGAAACTTTATTTTTAAAAAAATATCTCAAACCTCTATGTGTTACTATTACCAACTAGATTTGTATATTTAGGTTAGCCAATAATATTTCGGCTTCCTTCAAATTTCATCCAATCCACTTCATCGTACTATCTTAGCCTTTCTTTCACCTAATTTTTTTTCCCCCAAAAAATATGCTATCCAATCTAAGCAGACATGACTTGACCTGACAGTATCTCCGATTCTCTATGTATTATTACCAATATTTGATTATTTAATGAACTAGTTAGATAATTAACAACATATTCTTGGTCAACAAGTCTTCAGGTACACGAATATATGATTTTTATGGGGCTAAGTGGCTTGGTTCAAAATTCTATCTTTTTTTCTATGTTAGTTGTTTATTTTTAAACTACCTCCTGTTCAATTCTTTTTCCATGTACTTTCAAGCTAATTACGAGAGTCTCTCGTAATACACGAGAATTACGTCATTCACAATAAGAGCTAAGCGTGTTTCATGACCGTAGTGTCCACATTTTCTAACGTTTACATCGTAATTTTGAAAACCGCCTAAGGGCAAAGCTAGCAAGTTGGTTTTATTGTTAGAAACAATGTGAGACGTGATTTGCGTTGGTTATCTATCCGTCCCCCTCCCTTCCACAATGTATTTTAGGCAAATACTTCATTGAACTTGGAAAGTGGTACGTTTGTCTCAAGGACGAATTTGAAAAATAGGGTACCCTTTTTGGTTCGGTCAATGCGTTATCAAATAATACGCTGAAGGCGTAGGCGACGACTATAATTCTCGCCGAACATTTGTAGTACTATCCTATCTTTGACTTTATGCATTATACTGTTATATGTTAATTTAGATATTGCATTTAGAAGTTCACCACAATATATATATATATATATATATATATATATATATATATATATATATATATATATATATATATATATATATATATATATATATATATATATATATGTGTGTGTGTGTGTGTGTGTGTGTATGTGCAACAGTGATGATGATGATGGTGATGATGATGATACGACACAGACTTCAACGAACACGGCTATATAAATAAATTAACTTGGCATGATAGGAAAATAATGTGCACAACACTTCCGCTTCCTCTGTCAGACTCAGAACCGTGTCAGTGCATTTGATAATTGCTGTTCAATAATTAGTTCTGAAGTTTGAATTATTACCATCAATTTTAGATTCGAGGACAGCTGTACATTACTGGCCGATCTTAAAAAAAAAGAATCTGCTGTCGCCATTTTGCACTTCAAAGACTACATCAGTTTGTTAGCAACCATAGAATTGTCAATGCAAAAGCTTTTCCTACTGACATGTTTAAAAAAAAAACCACTACTACATCAAGACCTGTAGGCAATATTATAATTATCAGCTCAGGTGTCAAAATAAGTAGACTACAGCAATTCGGTTCCACGTAAACGCATTTTTACGGCATCTGTAGCCGTGGAGCGGTTAGAGAACTATTTGACAAGCACGGCTTCGCTTTTGTCAGATTGAATTTTCGATACCATAAGTCGATTTTGAGACATATAATTTTAAATTTGTATCTATAAATAATCACCTTGTTTTCAAAATTTTACAACATTATTTGCAATAAATCAAAATGTTGATAAGATATCAAAAATCGGATCTGAAGAAAGTTTTATTATCTTATGGAAAGTATTTGTGCCAAATCTGATATTGATTGACAAAAAAATGCCGAAGTTATAAGAACATTAGTAGCGTAAAACAAGGTTCTGAGAAAATCTAGATTTTCTTCATAGGAAAAGCATCATTTCTGAAGAAAATACTATTTGCAAAATTAAAATATACATACTTAGAATGTGTTCTGACAAATAATTTTCACAGATTTAGATTCAGGGAAATATAAATTATACGAGTATAGACTAATCCCAATTTTCATGTTTCCGCTGTTTTGACTTAATATGCACTGTAGCTCCCCTCCCCTAAGGCATCATGATAGGAGGATGCAGTAGCAACACCATAAATAAATGATAACCATAAAGGACTCTGCCCGTCTGGGTTGAATCAACCTGTTTGTTATGTTATTAAGCTAAACAGTTACCAGAAATTATATAAAACAACTTTCAGATTAAAACTTGAACACTATATACCCAAATTATAACCCACATGGGGTTGAAACAGGTATCCCTTGCACACAAAAAACACCAGTTTTTAAGTGCGGGGTTCAAAAACCTAAACCTAAAAAGACTAAACCTGTCTGGTTGGCCGGTTATGGTGTCCCACGGCATCATTGGTAAAGCTTTCACAAGACGGCAAAAAGCTAAGACCTAGTACAGCGAAGTCTATAAATATTTCACTCCTTTACGACAGTATCAGTAACAGGACTACCTTTATATTTTAGGAGCAGGGAGAGAGATCGTTAACGTGCCAGGTTTGGTCCCGCCCCCCCCCCGCCCCCCCCCAAAAAAAAATTGCAAGCTACCGCTAAATAGCATTCGTGTATCATAAATCAAATTGCAGGCCAACCCAGACTCATAAACCACAGAGATCGGAATGAAAGCGTTTCACTGATTCATGCAACCGAAATTATATTAAGCTAACGTTACACAAAAGCTTAAAATAGGAGGAGGGGATAACAGTTTGCAAGTGGAGAGGGGGAATAAATAAAGCCATATATATGGTAATTATGAGTGAAGATTTTGATGCCGACAACAATAGAGGACACTATCAAGAGATTACAAATATGGTAGAGATAGCAGTGAGGAAAATATTGATACAGGACTGGAGAAAATTACATGAAATACAGTGACAAGGGAAAATATATTACACCAGCGGTTCTTAACCTTTTCTTTACCACGGACCCCGTTTAAATATCCTTTGTTGCCGCGGACCACCAAGACTTAACGCAGATTTAAAACCCTAAAGTGCATCAACTATTTATTTAAAGTTGCTCATCAAGGGTTTTTAAATTTGGAGAGAAGGGAGAAATAAGTAAATGCACACACTCCTATTATAATATTTTTATTGAAATGATTCCATACAAATTTAAAATAATAATATTGATACCTGAACACCGAACTATGGTCTAATATTACTTGTTAATTTTAATTAATTAATTAATGAGAAGGCTTGTGCTGCATTTCACTTACAAGCCTAGTTATATCGTGCTTAATAGCTGAAACTTGGATTCTGAGTTCTGACTACGTTTTTCAAACGGTTTCTGTACTTATTTTTAAGATAACGAGAGCAGAGAATGATTTTTCACACATGTATGTCGTTACGAAAGGCATCAATACTTTCATAGCCCTCTTCGATAGTTCCGGAAAATCTGCTAGTAAGTGAGCCCAGAAATTTGTTCCTTGAACTGCAATGTCAGAGCACCATCCATGGATATTTCTATGAGCTTGTCTTCCTCTGCTGCTGTGAGCCCCTCTAGTTCATACACATTAACTGAAAATGGATCTCTAATCCAGTTTTTGCTTGCACCAGGAACAGGAAAATATTCACGGATACTATGCTGCAAATCTTTCAAATGTCGTGCGATAAGTGATGTGTCCTCATCAGACAACTCTTCATTGGTGGAACCAAGAAAATTTGTGAGGTTTGGAAATGTCCCATAGATTCGGTTCGATAGGCGATGATGCCACAATTCCAACTTTTTCATCATTGCTTCGATCTTGTTTTCAACTTGAAAAACGGTAACTTTTTCTCCTTGAAGATTTAAGTTCAGCATATTTAAATGGGTGAAGATATCTGACAGATATGCTAATTTTACTAACCATGAAAAATCTGTCAAACGATCGCTGAGGTGAAATTGCTGCTCCGTGAGGAATAATCTTATCTCGTCTCTCAATTCCCAAAAGCGAGACAAAAATTTACCTCGTGACAGCCAACGAACTTCACAGTGTAGCAAAAGTTGATGGTGTTCACTGTCCATATCTTTGCAAAGCTGCTCAAAAAGTCTTAACTCTTTAAGTCCCAAGCAAAAAGCAGGGTTTGGCCCAAACAAAAACGGCCACCACAGTGCTTTTTTATTGTTGTTGTTGTTTGGAAATAAAATATTTTTTAATGTTCAAATGCATAAATACGAGTTATTTAAAATGAAAGTACTTCCTGTTGGAAATGACGTTTTGGTATGTTAGCATTGGAACAGAGCTCTAGACAAGCAAAAAATCCGAAGCCACTTAAATGGCTCCTGGGCCAAATAGGTCTAAACCCTGAGCCACTATAGTGGCTCTTGGGGTTTAAAGAGTTAAATTCAGTGATTTGCTTTTTATAAAATTGACAATTTTGACTGATTCATGTAAGGTCTGTTTTAGTTTTTCTCGTATCTTCTTAGCAACTAGAGCTTCCCTGTGTATGCAGCAATGGTACCAAGTCACCGACGGTATGATTTCCTTAATCCGTGCTACACGTCCAGTGAGCTTTCCAGACATTGCTCGTGCCCCGTCTGTGCTAATTCCAAAGCATTTAAACCAATCAATGTCATGAGATGTTATAAACTCGTTTAAGCTGTTAAATACAAGGTACTTCTTCCGATGTAGTGTGTACCAACGAGGAGATGAACAGTAAGTTTTCGAAAATATTTCTCTCGTGCTCATATCTAACGTAGCACAATAAGGTCGCTGTGTTTGTTATGTCTGTGCTTTCGTCCAGTTGCAGAGCAAAATAGGGGGACATGCGAATTCTTTCTAATAAACTGTTCCTTGATATTGGCTGACAAAACCGCCGACTCGCTTCTTAACTGTGTCATTTGACAAAGGTATTAAGGAAAGGTCCTTGGCAGCTTTCTCGTTGACCAATGCAGAAACCATGATTTTAGCAGCAGGCAATATAAGTTCTTCAGCTATAGTGTGCGGTTTTCCGGTTTTTGCTATTAGTTGAGAAACTTCAAATGAGGACCTCACTACATTTTCATTGTTACAACCAGTTGCAGTCTTTTTTTTTACCATTTTCTTACTTTCCCGAAGCTCCTGCTCATTACTTCTGAAAAAAAAAATGGATGTTCTTTGCGGCATGTTCTTTATGTTTAGTATCGAGATGTCTTCGCAATTTTGTCGGTTTCATGGCCTCGTTGGACAATATATCGTATCAAAACACACACTGTGGTAGTTGCTTGTCTTCTGGGCCTGTACATGTGAAGCCAATCGGCAGATATTCCTTGCTATAAAGGCGCCACTTTTTAAGATGACTGGAAGAAGCTTCATTTTGTTTTGAACAGGATGCACCTCATCAACATCATCAGTACTTTTACGTTTCAAATTCAGCCAGCGATCCATCCTGAGGCTCAGCCAAAATGTATTGTTACGAAATTCACCGCGATAACATCGAGAGGTCACTTTACCCGACAATATCCAAACACGATCATTTTGACTGACTCCGACTCTCTCTTCCCACGAACACGGTCTTCCTTTTATATATGAATTTCTTCGAGAACATTCTCGACACAGCTAGAGAATTCTGGGAAGCAACAGACGTTCCGAGAATGTGGTGGCACAACGTGGACAACACTAGAGTTCGGTGCAGCAACGAAGGCGGCTTCTGGCTTTATGCGCGGTAACAAGAAATGTCACGTGCTTTCTCTCAGCCACTCAGCGTCATTCACTTGCATGTTCTCACAGTGTGCAGAAGTATCAAGTGCTGAGTACATTTTTTGCTATCAAACAGTTATTTTCATAACCGATTTTTACTTTTTATTTTTGTTTTTAATGGAGGCGGTAGGTTAGAAAAGCCAAGTTTTACACAAACAAGCGAGAGAAATTAAGATTTCGTTCTTCGTTTCCTTTTCTTTCTTTCTTCCTTTCTTTCATTCATTCATTCTTTCTTTCTATTTTAACTGTAAAAGCTCATAACATTTCTTCAAGCCTTCGCGGACCCCCTGTGAGGACATCGCCGCCCCCCGGGGGTCCGCGGACCACAGGTTAAGAGACGCTGGATTACACAATATAAATAGGAAGATACTGTGTATTTAATTATAAGCAGATACCACAGAACCACGAGTATACCGTAATTGAATTATTAGCACCATATTCAAAGAAAATGCAAATGGAAACAGTATCACCCAAACTAGAAATTACAAGCATTGTCATTGGAAGAAAAAAGTATATGTCCTATTCGTTGATAGGTAAACCACCTTTAAGTCTACAATAACTACCGCTGCAAGAGCATATAACTGCTTGGTGCAATCTTCCTGCAAGGGGACTAGCGACAGTGGTGGCTGTATGCTCCGTGAGGACTAGCGACAGTGGTGGCTCAATGCTCCGTGAGGAGTGCAGGTGAAAATTATGATGATATTGAAAATGATAAGGAAAACTTTAATCTCCAAAGATGAAAATAGTTCACTCATAGAGATGCATAAAAGGGGATTGCTTGGCACGATTCTGAGACTAAATAACTGTAAGATTTGAGGATCTAGAGAACCACAGGCCAGTGCAATACACAGTCAGCAAATAAAAGAGAGAAATACCTTAAATTAAATTAGTTGGTTCGGAACACACAGCCGAAGTGGGAAAAATTTGTCAATACTTAATGTTCCAATACCATCTAAAGGGGCCAAAAAAAAAAGTCGAATGCGTTTAATACAGCATATTACTCACCCAAGGAAGGAGCATGTTGATACCGACAAGATGAAGTTAAATTGACAACAACAGAAACAACTAACTCTCACCTTCATCCACGGTCTACTATCATTATTATTTCAGAAAGAGCAAAGCAACTTCGGCTGTAAAGCCTGGAAAAAGAAATCAATACTTTGGGCATTGATTTGAGAACACTGAGCCAGGCTTCAGCTACACCCTGCACACTACTATGTTCCACACATCTCATCTCAATTTCGCTTAGTTCCGTCCTTTCTACAGCAGTACCACCCACTCATTTTTGTCACTCGCTCATTCTGTCGCTCTGCCACCTCGATTCATCTTCTTACTGAGTGCTATTTGTCGGCCATAATTTAAAAGATTTTCTCCTGCGAGTATTTTGTCATTATTTCGCTAATTATCACTTCTGAGAGATTATGCCGTGTTTAGTGTAGCACATGTTTCCCCCCTCGGGGTTTCTGCTGTCGAGAGCTTATCGCTGAATTTATTTTGATACTGAATGTGGAGAAGTATGGGCGTGTGTTCTTGTGGAGAGACAAAATATTGTGGAAGGAGAGGGGAAGAAAATGATTGACAAAGAAACTGAGTGGCAGGGATTGTGATGAGGCATGACTGGAGTAGAAAAGAAGGAAGCAAAACCAGCCATAGCACCTCATCCATCAGCACTTTAGATCTCTATAAAATGAGACATTATGTTTGTTTTTCTGACGTTTGCAACCTCTACTTAGTTATCGTCCTAGGTTTTTCAAACAACATCCTAACAAATATCAACGCGTAAATTGAAAAACAGCGCTAGAACCGGGGAACCACTGCATGATGTTATCTGGCAAATGAAACAAATTTAAAAAAAAAACAGGTAAATTAATGGATAGATAAAAGACAAGTAAATAAGCTGTTATATGTTCTAGCAACATGGCAAGGGTGAGGGTAAACAAAAAAAAAACAAAACAGTTAGAGAACATCTTGGATTTGAAGTTTAAGAAAGTAACCTAATAGAGACATAACTGTGGCCGGAAGCTTCAGAAAGCGTCTTGATAGTCGTCATCAGTCGTCACGACGCTTTATTAAATTTAACAATAATCCTAGGCTCTGCTGCTTCATATTTCCTAAAACTTGACGACAAAGCGTGCGTGGAACTTACAGAAAAAGAATGCATTGGTTCAAGCTACTGCAAAGCCGTTGTTGTTGATTTCGTCTACTATAATGCTGTAATACCCTGTTCAACCTGAAAGTTGGTTATAATTTGGGTATATTGTGTGTTTATTTTCTTCGGTGCTAGCCTGTTGTTAGTCCTGAAAAGGACTGGTCCTAAAAAGGACCACTAGCTGCCTGTCCGGATACCTCTTTGCTCTTGTCCATTCGGGGTGTCGTGGCGTGTTCATGGTGTACATTTGCTGTTTTCCTATCTGGCTTGTTAGGTTTTGTGAGTTTTTGCCCTGCTCGTTTCTGCTTCTTGTGTCTTCCTTTTCTCCTGTACCTGGGAAAGCGCTTTTTCTATGATTGTTGGGAGTAGCTCTTCTAGCGTTTCCTCGATGACTTCTTCGTTTGATTGGTCGTTCGTTTTAGTGTCTTTTGCGTTTGATGTAATTTCTTCAATGGTCATTCTTTCTGCCTCTATTCTTTTCAGTAGTTGTTCGTTTCCATCTTTCAGTTCTATCAGTTTCCTGACATCTTCTTCTACCTGTTGCTGAATTCTTTTCATGTCTTGGTGTATTATTTTCATGTCGTTTATGAATTGTTGTTGTTTCGCGCTTTCCGAGCTGTCATGTATTTCTTCACATCTGTCAGTTGAGGTTCTGTTTTTGTGTGGCTGGCGGTTTTCTCTCTCCTTTCGCAGTTGTTGTTTCAAATCTCTCACTTCAGTCGTGAGCCGTCTGACTTGTTCCGTTAGGCTGTCTTGGTGCCTATCACCTAGAGTACTTGCCTTCAGTGTGTTTTTTGCCTCTTGGTACGATACTCCCTTTCCAATGGCAACTGTAATTATTTGCCTTGTTTGTTGGTATTCGGGACATCCTCGGTATCGTGCTCCGTGCTTTCCGAGGCAGTTGGTACATTTTCTATTGTTATTTGGTGCTTTGTAGTCTTGGTCTTTTTTGGCCTTTGGGCAGTCTTTGTATTCGTGGCTGCCCGCACAGTATCTACAGACCGTCTTTTTTCTGCACGTGTTCCTTGTGTGAGAAAATCCCTGGCACTTTGAACACTGTATCACTGGCGGGATGAAGGCATGTGTTCTTCGAGGTCTATTCTGGATAGTGATGTTTTCTGGGACTGTTTTCCCCTGTAGAGTCACTATTATCAGTCTGGTGTCTTCTTTGTTCCAGGATTTAAGCCTTTCTGCGTGTGTGAATCTGTACCGAGGGTTTTCGGCCTGGATGTAGCTGAGGGCCTCTGTGTCTGACAAGCTGGTGTCTATCCCTTTGATGACTACTCTCTTGGTTTCAGTGTGGATTTCTGCTTGGATTTTGATCCGGTGTGGTAGCTGAAATTCTTTAGGCCCGGATGCCAGAGCAGTCATCAGCGATTTAGTTTTTTCTGTATCATTCAGGGCAAGTGTCACTCCCTGTTGGTGCCTTCTGATACTTATTATGCCTCTTTTGCCTACTACTTTCTCCAGGACATTGATTACTTTGTCGTCCGGGAGTGCTCTGAGTGTGGCTTCTCCTTCAGACAACTGCGTAATTTTTATTTTGCGCTCTTGATCCTGTTCTTTGTGAATGCTTTTTCTTAGTTCGCCTGGGCGGCATCTCCCTTCTGCTACCACTGGTTGAGTATTTGTCTTTGGGCTCGGTGCCCTGTCCTCTTCTGTCTGCTCGTGATTTTGCTTCTCTTGTTCACCTCGGAGGACTTGGCTGTTCTTTGTAGGATTCCGGCGTATCTCGATGTCTGACACTGGAGCCGCCTCAAATAGTGCTTCTTTCATCTCGGCATCGTGTGGTGGTGTCAACGGTGTTTTGTGCAGCTTCTCTGTGGTAGACAGGGCTTCAGTTGACGATTTGGGTACTTGTGGTGGTGGTCCCTGGGTTTTAGGCTCCTGTCTTCTTTTTCTTCTTTCCAACATCTGTTTTATCGGTTCTAACGCTTTCATCTGGTCTTCTTCTTCTGACATCTGTTCTATCTGCTCTAATGCGCTCACCATGTAGACATATTCTGGGTCTTCATCGTCAAGTTCAGAACTGCTTGCATCTGCTTTCTGCTCTTCCTCGCAAGGAGTCTGGTCATTCGGGCTCTCAACCGGGTCGATACACGTCGCAGCTAGCTCCGTCATCGTATCAAGAGTTGGAGAAATTTCGGTCCCCGGACGAGTACTTGGGGCAGTTTTGCTCTCTGGCTGTCTTTCTTTGTTGATTGTGTTATTCCCCTGGCTGTTCTGCGCTGGTGGGCTGGTATAAATCTTCCTCTTTTTAGCGTGTGGTTTCTTTCGGCCCATTTTGACTATTGCGATCGCTGTGTACGTCCTGAAAAGGACGCTGGTTATAGTGCGGTTGTTGTGTGTTGATCTATGGTTTGGGTTCGACTGCAAAGCCTGCAGGTGTGCTACCATTTATAACCCAAGCTGCACATCGTACATTGTTATTGTTAATCAGAATCGACGTCATTGCACTCCGGGCAAACCAATAGGTGCTCAGTCTCCCGCAGCAAATGTCGAAGGGTATGACTGCTAATTGTTCCTGTTGCGCACTGGTTGTATACACGGCGGATGCGTCCTCTCATACGTCCATCTCTGCTGGTCTTACATTTGATGCCAAATTCCAGCAGTCTTAGCCTTGATGATTCATCGATTGCAGTGTCATTTTCTAATAGACGAACATGAATCGCCCTCAGTATTTCTTCCTTATCCATGGCCAATGCACCATTTATGGGTGCTTTTGAAGCACATCGTACATACAAGTAATAACACTCTACTGAAGCAGTGACACAACAGAAGATAGTATGCTAACATTTTCTCACTTTTCAGTTAACTCCAGTTTTTAGCGTGGAATTGCCTCGTCTGATGAAATGTACAATTTCATTGCCAGTCTAGTCTTTCATTCTTATATTCTGAGTTTAACAGTTAGCTCGAGTGTGATTCTCTTGCAGCATAGTTAAGTCAATAACACTTAGCAGTCTTGGTCGTACTCCGGACCACGTCCTTAAAAACTTGCTATACTTATGCTTATTTAATGTACGAGTATGTAGTCAATAGCTGTCTAGTGATCAACTTTAACTGGAGGCACGGTAAACTTAAACTATTTCAATGAGGCTACCCCTAAATATAACTGCCGTCTTTTGACTACCATCTCTCTTATTTCTCGCTTCTTCACGTTTTTTGTTTTTTTGTCTTTTCAGTTCATCGTCCCATACTTTGAGGAGGTTATTTACACGCGGTCTTTGTTGATGATAGAGTTCACAGGCCCTGTGATCTGAAACCATTAATTTCAATATTTTCACTTTTCATATTGACAAGCTTCTTGCTTTCATAAGTCTGCAGCTATAGATGCTGGATTATAACTTATCCAAGGGTTTTCAAGCTTGGCTTTCATCTGATGCCAGTGTCACGGTGTGACGGTATTGCCTCCCCTGCTTTGCAGTAGTGGTCCAACAGTGGCCAGAACTCAAGAGTATCTAATATGGGCTTCAAAGGTGTTTACCGTCGCACAAGATTACTCTTGGCAGAGATGTAAATAGAAGAAATAAAACGCTTCTATCTCCAGGGAGTATTCACAAGATATTCAGATAAGCGAAAACAATGCTGCTTTTGCTGAGCACGTTAATTCTAGAATCTGCCGACAACTTTTGTGAAGAATTAAGCACTTATTAATTTCAGCTCGTTCAAGCCCCCACCCCTGATTTACTCAGTGGAACTCTATTATTCTGGTATAGCTCTGTTTAGAGTGTGTGTAGTAGATTGACTGAGACAAACATGCAGTACATGTAAAAGGATTAAATCGAAGTTAAATTTGTAACATTACAAATAACAAAATTTAATAATCACTTTAGGTTTTAACAAGTTTAAAGAATTGAATAATATTTTAGGAAAAGGGTTTCATCACTGTTGTGATGGGATTTAACTGAATAAAGGAGGTCACTTTTGGCAGCGGATATTTTGCACCTAGATGCCAATGGTAGTTTCTTCTCCCGCTGAGTTGGTTCTTGGTAGACTGTCTCACTGTTTACGCTCAACGCTGGGTAATGTTAACGGTGCCGCACGTTCCCAGAACGTCAAGGAGTAACGGCAAAGTTGGTCCTTTGTCTTAAAGCGCAGGCCACTGTTCCTTTATTGTTCCAGAGATTGTACCCGTCAGCTGGTATCACCACCAATAACTATGGTAAAAGAATAGAAACGAAACGCTCTCCTGAGTATTGCGTTTTCCAACCCATAGTTATGGGTTCCTATCTTCCCATACCACCATCCCATTTAACTCAGAATTTACCCTCAATGAGAATTAAATTTAACCCCTCGGGATAAAACTTTCTTTACATTTAAATTGAATAGCTTTCATAGTTACTTTATATTTAAATGAAAATGTTAATAGTACAGATAGAATATGTTTACATTTACATTTCCACTGATTTGAAAAGTGTTCACAATATAAATTGAATATGTTTTCATTTATGTTTACACTTATTGAAAAGTTTGAAACTTCCAGTAATTTTAAAAGTGAATATGTTAACATCGACATTTACACTGGTTTGAAACAGTAAGTATTATAATTAGAATGTACATCATTTCTTTCAGCTTTCCCTCCCTGCCCCATATGGAACCTGGGAATCTTTATGCGTTTAGTTCTTTTTTCAGAAACTATGCAATAAAGCAGTCACCAGTCCGTGCAGTGGTGGTTCATGATATCATCATTCTATACGCTGAGGTTGCCAGCCTCAAACGACTTGGATATCCACGAGCGATTTTCACACATTAAAATTCACATGGCAATACACCTATATATGTTACTTCACATGTTAGTAATAAAATATAGATTGTAAAATGACAACATACGCCAATCCTGGCTCACAGAATTTTTGCTCAGATGAATAAAAGAGACTTGAATCGGCCTCTTACGCGCGTCGGGGATGTCGTTGTTTTAACAATAGATTCCCTCTCTGATTCCGTGTGTGGTCCTTCAGTTCCCTCAGTCCTAGTTTCCTTGTTTAAAATGATAGAGATTTCCTGGGCTGTTTTTGTAAGTCCTTATAAATACTCAATTAAAAGGTGTCCGGTATGTTAAGAAGGAATTCTGAATTCTAAGCTTCACTCTGGCAAAGTCTGTAGTCTTGGCAAGCGATTTCTCACAGTAGTTTTGACTGACTGAAGCGTCAGGTTATATTCACTGCCTTCCCACGCATTCTTTGTTATGACGCACAACTGATCAGCCAATCTGATATGAATATTTTGCATGACTCATCTAGTGCAAAATTTCAAACATTAAATTTCTGAAAATGGGCTGTAAACATCCGATTGCCCTGTGTACCAACTCACGAACACGTCGATAACCTCACACGACAATGTGTGTAAGATGTAACAAATCATTACTTTATCAGAAAGTAATCTCTTTTCTGTGTCTGTCCATTAGTTGTATCCCGTACTCTGGCCTTTATCAGCGCTTAGCAAATACACGCGATTTTCGTGGGGCTAATCCTTCGTGGCCAAAATTTGGTACAAAGGAATTTTACCATCCTGCCTGTCGTTCATATTATTTCTGCCGCTCTTTGCAAAGCTTAGCAAAGGGACGGGAAACAAACAGACGTAATAACTTATCCCTGAGAGGGGTGTGAGAAGGAAAATACATAATATCTGCTACACATAGCAGAGAAATAAAGAAAGTGCGACAACTGAAAGCACGCAATAAAAATCAGTACCATAAATGTACCGATACTGCCGGAGTGAAACAGAGATCGAGAGGGGCCGCCCCATTCTGTCACACACGGGTCGCTTCCCCTTTTCTCTGCAGTAGTGGTCTAACAGTGACCAACACCTAGAGTAGCTAATGTGGGTCTTCAAAGGTGTCTACCTTCGCACGAGATTACTCTTGGCAGAGATGCAGATAGAAGGATGATGATGCTTCTACCTCGAGATATTTAAGAAATCTAGAACAATACTGTATAGGTTTGAGCACGTTAACTCTTTATCTTTCCTGCCGGCTTTTGTGGAGAGATATAATATTAGCTCGTTAAAGCCCCCAACTGAATTAAGAGTAACATTCCTATGCTTATTATTATGATTATTCTTGCTCGTATTGGCTCTCTAGATGTAGATATAACTATATGTATCAGAATACTTATTCACACGTGTGCACTTCTCTTTGTAATAATTAATTCAACTTTTTCTTCTTCTTCAAGCACCGTGCCTAGTGACGTAGGATATCATGTCTCTCCATAACTTCCTGTCTCCAGTACAATTTATGAACTCTGCTGTTGACTTCTTTCCATGCCCCGATGTCGAACTGTCCAGTATTCGCTCTCTTTGTCTTCCCCTATCTCTTTTTCCTTCAATCTTACCTGTTGTTACGATATATTCTAGCTTTTATCTTCCCATAACATGCCAAAAAAGTGGATTACTTCTTTCTAACTTGTGAAATAAGTTTCCTTTGCGCATTGGCCTCTTTCAGGACATCCTCATTACTCTTTTTGGCTGTCCATGGTATTTTTAACATTCTTCTGTAAAACCACATCTCAGTTGCCTCTAGTGCCTTCCCTATTTGTTTACTAATTGTCCATGACTCACTCCCATATGCCAGGATTGGTTCTATATTACAATGAAGAATTCTGTTTCTTACTTCCTGTGGTGGATTTGATGTTAATAGATGTTATCATTCAATATTTCTAGTGTACTGAATGAGGTCAGCTGTGAAGGTCCCTGATTATAACAAATTTTGGGTTGAGTTAACAGGGTACCTTTCTGCTACCACCTTATGACCTCAATCAGACTTATTCTGGACTAGTATGTATGATAGCTACGTATAATGTCTAGGGTTATGAAAGTGTGTAATGTAGTGTAAGTAAAATTACTACAAATACATTTAAATTCTATCACATATAGATATAAGACAGGGTCAATACCACAACCACAAACAAACTAACACTCTATTAGAAAACTTATGGAAGTCTGTGGCTGAATTTTATGTAATATACTAGATTACAATTTATTTGCCCTGATTCAGAATTTTCTGAGTCAGGACCAACAACAAAATGAAATTTATGGTTTTATTTACATAAATATTTATAACACAATGGATCTTCTGTCCATACAAAGGACTATTATAATAAAAATATCTTTAAGTATTTCTCTAAACTGGGTGACACTGGTAACTAATGGTGGGGGTGGGGTGTTTGCATCATTCCCCTTCTTTATATTTGTATCTTGTGGAAAAGTTATTTAATAATCAAAGATTTTATGTCTCTGGTAATAAAGTCAGTGGATGACCGTTGAAGTGCCGACACATAGGCACTTAACTGTAGATGGGTAGTAGATATGATGCTGACAATTTCCTTTCATTCACTTGAATGACCAGACTGACACAGTCCCTGGTGTAGAATAGTATAGTAGACCGCTTGGTCCAGAAAAGTTTCACTTATCTCTCTCTCTCTCTCTCTCTCTCTCTAGTAAAATCACTAGGGTCCTGGTACTACAGTAGCACCAGAACAAAAAACCCTGAAACAAGGTTATGATTCTGTACAACATGTCTATAATAACATTCCACAATTAATACATGGCATAATTCAATAACAGAAAAGGGTCAGATCTCTCTGACCACCCCATGTCAACCATTTTCTTCTGAGATAACAACTCATACCAGTGCTCCTGTTCTTTTCCCTAATGGCTACAACGCCTCTGACACTGCAACAATGATTCTCTCCCATAGAATATTGTGGGTTAGCCTTCCCACTGGTAACTGTGGAAATCATTTTAAGTTATACAACTCATGTCAATTTTTACTGCTTGTGTGCAACACCACAGGCCCTGCATAAGTCTGCTGGGGACCTCTGTACTTAGTCGTAACGCCTTCCCAATCAAGCAGTATCTCATACACCAAATTTGGTTGTAATAATAAGGTTAATAAAGTCATTCTTACCACAATTCAAAGAAATATCACAAACATACGTTGACTGGTATTAGCATTAAGGTAAGTTTAGCTTTGTCCCCAGTCCAGACTGCCAAGAATTATTATTTCACTCTAGGCACTGCTGTTCTCAACGCAGCAGCTTGCTTTCAAAAACTTCTGTATCAACTGGCGACAAGCCTTTGCTTGCTTTGCCAATATTATCAGACCGGCCCAATCAGCGAGGGTCTAGCTTTTCCAATTCAAAATTTAAAAAAACAAAAGCCAAACTCCAAACTTCTAGGAGTGAGTCTTAAAATATATTTAGCTTTTTTGCCTAACCAATACCCTCCTTCCTATACTCTTCTATCAACCAATCGGATTTGAATCAATCTAATGCCTCTTTTTAAACTAGCGTTCCCCACTAACGTAATGGATAAATGAGCGAAAACAACAGTCTGTCAGTCTTAGCGTGCGTAGACATATAGTATTATCTCAATATCTTGGCTAATAATTAGACTACCATATATATTTAATTATATTATTGCTCAGGGGATCCTAAGCTATCTTTATATATGATTTTTATGGCCCTAATATTTGTCGTTTAGATTTTCAGTTTTGTCACTGTTAATCGTCAATTTCAACTTTTCAAAAAGTCGGCCATCTTTTCCCCTCCCTCTCTCATTTTTTTCCATTCAAATAACTAACTTGTCTGGGTTACGTCAGAAATACACTACTCGGCGAGAATTGAATACTGTCTGTGTGTTTATATATTCTGATTTGTCCAACAGAGAGGTTATAGTATTAGTCCCGCGTGCCGAGCGATGAGGGGTTTTTGCCAAACGTTGGTAGTATTGGCGTTAATTATTACAGTTGTTTCGTTCTTACTACTGGAAAATGTCCGAGTTACTACTAATTTGAGCGTTAAAGTTAAAATATTACGTTAATTCAGACGGTAGGTTGGTGTCACAGTTCTGGCAGATCGTTAATTGTAAGAATCAAAACCGAAACTAAGAAAGCGTGTTAGATTTTACAGCGGGATCGTTTTTATAAGCATTTCCTCTGCACAAAAGGCAGCGCTATACTGGCGTAGAGACGATTTTAAGCAGACACTTACGGTCGGGTTTATTTATTATCATAGGACCAAAACCTTACTGAATTTAGCGATTATCTCACAGATATCGCTACACTTCCAATGACAAAGAATTGTTGCATAAAATACTCTTTATTTTATAGAACGCTGCTTTTGCCTGAGCTATTCTGCTCTTCACGTCTGAGATGCATCTTCCATCCGTTGTTATTAATGTGCCCAGGTATTTGAATTTATTGACTTGTTTTACAACGGTTCCATTTACTTCGATAGTGCATTCCGAGGAAGCCCTTTTCTTTGACACGACCATTACTTATGTCTTTTTGGTATTAAGGCCAAGGCCTTTATTTTCACTTTCAATCACTCTTGTATCAACCATTTCCTGCAGCTCCTTTTCACTTTTTGCTATTAAGACTGTCATGAGCGTATCTCAAATTGTCTTGCATCCATCAGTTTTAAAATTTCATCTGTCATCCACTTCTTCTTTGCAGTCCTCTTTACTTCTGGTACGATTTCTTTTGATGTTAGATGTATTGATCCCTTAAGCATTGTCACAAAATGGCTTATATAAGAGTGTCTGAGTAAAGAGACAAGACACCAATTTTGAGGAAAGTCTGAGAAGATAGATTAGGATGAGAATTAAAGTGACTGTAGAGGATGAGACTTATAGCTTCAAGAGTGAGAACCTAGATTGTCTCTCCCTTGCCACTTGTGACTTGTTTTATAGCTACTGTCTCACCACCTCTTGCTCCGAGGGAGATAAGGTTTACACTAATTTATATCCACAGACACAACTGTACAGTTAAGGAATACAGGTACAGAATAGTGAAAGACAAACTGATCCAGTGCACATTTATAAGTTTATTAAAACAAAAACAAAACAAAAAATTTTTACCACAGCAAAAAAACACAATAAAGTGCGAGTTCGCACAAGCTGGAAAAAAAGAACAAATAAATAAATGACACAAATATCAAATTTCCACGCTCTCTTCCACGCCTACACAAACCACATAAGGTTAAAAAAATTAAGCGGGGGTATCTATGTAAGAGCCACCACCAACTGAACACTACTATTACTAACTAAATACACTATGGAGTCCCACACACCACAAGGCTACACTCCATTAGTCCTACACAACTACCTTCTACACAACTAAATTCTACACCACTGAATTCTGCAGAACTAACTCAGATGCTCACCTCCAAGTATTATCTATCTAACTCTTCAGTTCCTGAAAACAACTATCTCCACTCTCTCTCTCTCCTCTCCTTCAGTTCTGTGCCTTCCTGTCGCTATCGTCTTCGTCTGAGGCTCAGATGGGTTACCCTTCGTCGGGTACCTCCTCCCGTTAATATTAGAGAGGCATGACCTCTCTCTCCTGCAGTTCAGTGCCTTCATGTCGCTATCGTCTTCGTCTGAGGCTCAGATGCGTTACCCTTCGTCGGGTACCTACTCCCGTTAATATTAGAGAGGCATGATCTCCCTCTCTCCTCCCCAGAATAACTGATGAAGGAGTCCTAGGTGACTATATATATTTTTTTTTTGCTTCTGGCTGTAGATCTAGCAACGATGATGGCACTCAATTCTTCACACCAACGACGAGTTAAACCGCTTCGGGTTTTGGCCTACAGCTTTATTGTGGCAGTATGTAAACAATACAAGGCAACGTAGCCTGTGGCGTATTGGGCCGTGGGAGCCAAGCACTCCAATTTCTAGGCAATTCCACCCTGAGGTATATGTTTCCCAATGTCAGGAGAATCCCTAATGCCTCTCCGTCTTGCAGACGTAACTAGGGGCGCCCGTTACTTTGCGTGTACCCAGCTTTCAATTACCATGATGTCTCTTGCTTCCCTTTCTGAGAAGACAAAGTCCGTTGCAGGCTTATGGGTTGCCTACGACGCCGTGAATCGCTGTAAAACAAAATAACAACTTATATACACCAATTCACTAAAATCATAATTCAAACACAGTAACAACCAAAGGAAAGCAAAACTAGAAATCCTGGCTATAATGGAAACGAAGAAAAAAGGACAAGGAGTCATGGATCTCGATGGCAACACGTTGCTCTACAGTGGTGTACCCATATCTGAAAGAGCTAAAGGGGGCGTGGGTTGCATTGTGGCCCAAAATCAAAAAGATAGTATCAAGGGATGGAACTTTGTCTCGGAGCGCATTATGGTTATAAAACTAAAAGAAGGAGAAACCATAGTCAACCTGGTCATAGTGTATGGGCCAAATGAGGATGAGAGAGCAGAGGTCAAGGAGGAATTCTTCGAGCTGCTTCAAAGGACAGTGGATGACTGCCTAGATGAAGTTATTATGCTCGGAGATTTTAATGCCAGAGTTGGAAATGACCATGCTAGATGGGGTGGAGTTATCGGAAGATATGGAGAAGATACTCTCAATGACAATGGAAAGCGACTCCTTAGATTCTGCAGTGAGCAGAATCTGATCATTACAAACACAAAGTTCCCCCATAAGCGCATACATGCATACACTAGATGTGAACCAACCAAGAATGAGAAGTCAGTGATCGACTATGCCATTGTTCGGAGAAGCTCATTCAGATATGTCCGAGATGCAAGAGTCTGGAGGGGGCCAGAGATTGGAAATGATCACTACCTGCTAACAATCAAACGAACAACTGAAAGAGTTGCTCAGCCTAGGAACTGCCCAACATCACGCAAGAAACCAAGTAAACGAGCAGGAGAAATGAGCATTAGGACCTACAAGCTGAGAGAGCCAGAAATTAAGACCAGATATCAGGGGCTTATTGCTACAGCAGTGAGCAACACAGAAGAACGACCTGATGACTTGGAAACCCTCTGGAATAAATTCAAGGATATCATAAAGACAGCTGCTGCAGAAGCATGCGGTGAAGTCCGACTTGGGAACCAGAGAAAGAGGACACCTTGGTGGACAGAGGAAGTCAAAGAGAAAATAAGAGAGAAGAAAATGGCATGGAAACAATACTTAGGAGCTAAAAACACAACAGGACAAATGGAAAAATATAGAGAATATGTGACACTCAGAACAGAAGCAAAGAACAAAGTGCTAGCAGCAAAACAGAAGTCCTGGGAAGAATTTGGAGAAAAGCTAGAAAAAGATGCACAAGAAAACCAGAAATTGTTCTATAAGACCCTAAAGAACACGAGGAAAGAAAAACAATGCCCTCTCAAATTTATAAAGGACAAGCAAGGCAAATTGCTTACTGCCCCGAAGGAAGTAATGGAAAGATGGAAAGAATATTTCTCAGAACTCCTAGATGGTGAGCATGATGAAGCATCAGAAATGATAACCACTGACACAGAAGAGGAAACCAATGATGGTGAAGATGACATAAAGATGGAAGAACTGAGGGCAGCACTAGAGAAAATCAAGATGGGCAAAGCAGCAGGGCATGATGGTATAACACCAGAAATGGTTAAGTACATGGGAGCATCAGGCGACCTATTACTCTTAAAGGTCCTACAGGCAGCATGGTGCAACAAGACCATACCAAAGGATTGGGAGATTGCCATCATAACACCAATTTTCAAAAAGGGTGACAATCGACAATGTGGAAACCATAGAGGCATATCCCTTCTCAGTGTCCCTGGTAAAATCTACTCTAGAATCCTAGAGCAGAGACTCCGACGCCTAGCGGAGCCACAATTGGATGAGGTCCAGTGCGGATTCCGAGCAAACCGAAGTACTCAAGACCTAATCTTCACACTCAGACAGCTGAGTGAAAAGGCCCTTGAGTATAAGAGTGAGATCCATCTTTGTTTCATAGATCTGGAAAAGGCGTTTGACAGGGTCCCCTGGAGCAAACTTTGGGACTGTTTGGCAAGGAAGAATATTCCAGCACCTCTGATTCATGCTATACAGAGCTTCTACAAGTCTTGCAGAAATTATGTGAGGACAGCAAACCATAAGTCAGAAGAGTTCAGGACCACCACTGGTGTAAGACAAGGTGATATCCTATCACCTTACCTCTTCATACTCCTTATGGACGATGTCATCAAGGCATGTAAGGAGAGAACAAGAAAGTATTCAGTGGGGTACTGGAAGATGAGACAGGTCTATATTTCGGAGCTGGCATTTGCTGATGATGTTGCCCTGATTGCTAAATCAGAGGCACATCTCCAATCCAACCTGCAAGTCTGGAAGGAAGAGCTGGAGAAGAGAGGGATGGTCATAAGCAGCTCTAAAACAAAATCCATGGTGATATCACGAGAAGAAAGAAAACATCAGATTAAGCTGGGGGAACAGGTCCTGGAGCAGGTCGACCACTTTAAATCTCTCGGAGCTATTATAGACCGAAAGGGAGGCATCAAAGAAGAGTTGGCCACTCGAAAAGCAGCGGCTGGGAGACTTTTTCAGGCCATAAATCGTGGATTCCTCAGCAAGAAAGAGGTTGGTAAGAAAACGAAGATGGCTGTATACCGCTCCACCTATGTCCCAGTCTTGACATATGGATGCGAGTCGTGGGCAATTACTACAACCCACAAAAGCCAGATCCAAACCTCAGAAATGAGGTATCTGAGGAAAGTGGTTGAAGTAACAAGAAGAGACATGGTCCGCAACCAGACGATCCGTCAAGGCCTAAAATCCCATCCGCTGCAGACCCAAATAGAACAGTCCCAACTAAGATGGTTTGGCCATGTCTGCAGAATGGGAGAAGATCGGCTACCACGACAAGCATGGGAAACAAAGAGCCAGGGATCCAGACCTCCAGGACGACCCAGAGTCCGCTGGGAGGACAACATTAGACAATCTTTGAAGGACCGAGGACTAGAATGGAACCAGGCCAGGAAGAAGACAGCTGATAGAATGGTCTGGCGCTCTCTCTTCCAAACCTCTACACCTCACGGTAGAAGGGGAACGACTAAGTAAGTAAGTAACTAAATACAAGCACTCATGCTCTACCCTATTTCTGCCCTCGGATCAGACTTAACAGCTCACCCCTTCACCTCTCTTTTACAAGACAACAGCTTGCCTCTTACGCTTAACACAGACGCGGGCTGACCTGATTGCTTCTTATGCCTGCTCGTGACCTAGGCAGATACGCGTCACAACACCGCTTCACTGTCTCCCAATATTATAAGTTTACTAAATAATTCCCCAGCATTATTCTTATATTAAAGGCAGCCCATGGAAGGTTATCAAAATAGCACAAATATTTACACACAACTGCATACACCATATCATAATACTAAACATTCTTCACCCACCGTATCCTTCTGAACTAAATTATATACACCTGGCCACTTAGGCACACACAAACAAACTCCGCGTACATACGCTTCTATTTTTATCATAACCTAATGAGGTTACACTGAACTCGTTATTACGTTACACAGTGCTTACGTCAGACCTAAGCCCCTATACTCATTCAGTTAAATATATCAAAACAGCGCCACTGTATCAAAGAAACTCGCTAGCTAGACATCGTATAATTACCAACACAACTTACACTACACTGGCTATAACATTTAGAAGTCAGGAAATTGATGGCAACTACAGACTAATAATTAAAATAATCCCATTAGAAGGCTTACTCATTCTTGCTAAAAACCCTAAGTCCAAATTCCTTCACATCAACTATCTAATTCTAAGTACATACCCAGACTTCAGAATATCCCTTCAGGTAAACTGAATTTATGTCTGACACTATTCACGGCAACAAAATTCCAGGACTGAGATACGACAAACGGACCCGGACCTGTTTTATAGTAACAACTCTCTCCGTGAAGACAGACGCGATACATAATAGATCTAGAATTTTCTAGAACAAGCTGCAACTACCCCCATTTGACGTAACAACAGGATTACTACCTAAATTAAAATCGAAAACAATCGTAAGAGTTTTCTTGAAACAGCATAACATTATCTTAACATCTGACGAAACCGCTAACCCAAGAAAGCCGCCACCAATCGCCGGCTGCTCTCTCTCCTGAAATCGGAGATCAAAGGACTAGTTATTGCTCGCCCGTGAGCAAACACAAAGAAGGTTTGCTCCGATAAAGCAAACAACAGGTGTTACTTACGTAAAATCAACTCATCACAGACCACTTACAAGTCCCGCTATGCATGTAAAATGAAGGCCAGGACGAAACAAAGCCGATTACCGCCGTGTGTTTACCTAATGTTACATCAATTTACTGACCGTCTTCCTGCACTATCCCCGCTAAGAATGAAACAAAATAGATCAAGCAAAATGCGGGCAGAGGTTACACCCACCCCGGAAAGAAAGGGGTGGTGGTGGTGTTCTTGCAATCACCAGAACCATGACAAGAAATGAAAACATAAAAAAAATCAGAAAACCTGATAACAATAGAAGAGAAAAAAGAAACAACCATAATAATCAATAAGAACGGGGCGGGTTGAAAATAAAAATAACAGTCAGTTTGTCACAAGCATGTCACACTGTTCATCTATACTTTGCATTTTTTCGATTGCATTGTACCTATTCTGTATTGTAATGTTGCATCTTTCACTCATTTCCTTATCTGATTGAAGTAAGGCTAAGTTTAACTTGATGTTGTTTGAAGCTCGCTTTACTTTCTTCAATTTTATTCTAAATTTTCCTATAACTGGTACATGATCGCCGTTGCAGTCTGCTCCTGGCCTAGTTTTCACAGATTTCAAACTTTTTCTAAATCTCCTGCATATTAGTATGTAGTCAACCTGCTTATGAACATTGTTCCCTGGTCTTTTCCACGTTCAGAGGCGTCTATGATGCTGTTTAAACCAGGTGTTTCCTACTATCATATTATGTTCTTGCCCATTCTGTCAGTCTGTCACCTCTCTCATTTCTTTCTCCCAGGCCATAACCACCAGTCACATCATCAACTTTTTCATTTCCAACCTTTGCAATGAAGTCTCCAAGTATAACAGTTGTCTCATGAAATTTATACTGAGTCATTGCCATATCAAGTACATTGTAAAATGTGTCCGTTTCGTCTTCTGTTCTATCTGCTGTTGGGGCATATATTTTTATAAAATTTAAATCAGTTGGTCTGTCACTCAGTTTAACTAACAGGACTCGATCTGATATTGCCCAAAATCCCTTTACTTTTCTTTCCCTTTCTGCATCTAATATTATGCCTACTCCTCTTTCATATTTATTTCCCCCAGAATAAATTATTTTGTAATTGTCAGAATACATTTCACCTGTTCCGGTATATCGCATTTCACATAGCCCTAATACCCAGCCCCAATTGGGTACCAGAGCAACTTCTGGGAAGGTTAAGGCGGCCGGCGTGATGCTGACCACATCACCCCTAGTGTGCCGATGGTCAAGAAAATATGGGCCTAACACCATATTCCCAATATGCCTCAATGGGCGTGTAACGGGATCCTTTACCTTTACTAATACATTTACATTCATTCTTTCCATTTTCATCTTGATGTAATTTAATTTTCCAGTCTGCATCAGTGTCGTGACATTCCAAGTTCCTATGTTTAAATTATTTTTAATTCTAATTTTGCTAACAGTAGTTTGATGACGATCGGGTATCACCTGTAACACAAGATGCTCCCTACCGGACGAGGTGATTCCTCTGGAATACCCCCTTAATGTCGTTGTCTTTTACTAGGAAGTTGTTTTGATTCATGATTGTACAAGGGATAATTCAACTATGAATTTGTAAAAACAACATATACAATTGTAATGATCAGTTACTTTAACACTTATAAATAAATAAGAACTGGTGATTAATAAAAAGTAAGTCTCATCATAGAATATATCGGCTTTCGTAAGCTTAATTTTAGAAAAGAAAGTTCTTTGTTTGGCCGGCTAAAAATGGGACTTGTCCAAATGCTAAAGTGCCGATGCTGCTGGTTCCGTAGATTCGTCTCTGTGATGAAGGCACGTTTCCAGATCAGTCAGAAAGTAACCGCTCCTAGTCAAGGCAAGAATCTTCACAACCCGTGGAATGTAGGTTTCAAGTGTCAGTTGCGAGCTTTAAAGCACAGAATGGTAATACAGCAAATGGTCTCTTCGGGTCATACCACAAATAGTCGGGTCGCCTCGTGCTGGTATCACAAACTCAGTAATTGAGAAATCTTAGACTTCTTGCACGGGTAAATAGTTTTGGCAACTTGATATAGATGCCTAAAACACACGTCGGAGTATTTAGTTCTATTAACAATCCCTCTGCGACTTTGTGAGTAAGTCCTGTATAAGTCCGGTTTCTGTATGAATAACAGGGTTTCCTTGCTGCAGTGTTCAGAAGTGTTCCTCTAAGTCCGCTACTATATAAAGTCATAATCTTAACTTCTGTTCTCTCCTGGCTTCAGTCCAAGCTGTCTACTTGACGATTTCAGGAATGCAGTCTCGTGTGTCTAAAAAGTCCTACATTATATCTCAGACTTCATCCACGCACTCTTATTGTCTGCTACTAGGCAACTTCCAATCAGAACGATTGCATATGACAACTCAAATTGCGAAACCAATGGCATTCAAAGTACATGTTATGATAGAGTAGTACTTATGGAATTTCCTGCGTGACTCACACGTTTGAGAATTTAAACAGCCACTCTCCATATATGGAATTACAATTTCCGTAAAGTGTTGACACAATTTACTTATATCACACTTCCCGAATTCTCTTCGAAATGTCTTTCAAGATTGCGTTTATCTATCCTATCCCAAGTAATTCGGAAGTCTGGTTACTTAGTTTATCAGACTCTGCCGATGTCTCGTACGGTATCACATGACTTGTCGCAATACGACTGCCTGTCTAGACAAATCGTGGTCTATACAATTAAACCCGTATTGCAAGTCCAGTCTACTGTCGGTTCGGAAGTGATTATGCAATCTTAAATAAATACTTTTTGCTCGCATTTACTTGGAGTAAATGTGGTATTATCACGTTTAGTGATAAAATTAATCTCTCAGGGATGGGCGATTGTCTGACCCTGTCATGAATCGAAGAGTGAAATGTGAACTATGATAGTAGGAAAAAAGGGTAACAATTCTGAGTAGAGGATAGGCACGAAATTATGTGCGTTAAATAAGTCGAAATAATAGATAATAAAGGCGATGAGAGGAAATTACGAAAAAACAAACGAGCCGTAATGTCACAGCCAGGATCATTGTCGTCGTTCTCCAATGACTCCTTAAATGGTCGTGTGTAACATCCACTGCCAAGCTGTGAGCGTCTCGCATACCTTCCGCCAGACGGAGAACTACATTCTTAGCTAGCACAATCATAATTGGCGATGTATAAAATGCATCTTGATTTCTATTTGCTTTTCAGTTCATCTCGTCTTTTACTCACTATAAGAAAATCTGACCGCGAAGCGTTTGAAATAAGGTTTAAACAATGATACAATCTCTCATACATATTTACGCCTGTCTCAGCAGATTGTGTGGAACAAATCAATACCGGTATACACTGGTTAGATCCAACCTGCTCGTATCGAGTTTTAGCCCTCAAGGTTTTTATCCTTGATTTGCTTGACAAATAATTTGTGGTAAGGTTAGGATTATTTTTGTCAACCAGAACTCTGTTGAATTTTTGTCAACCAGAACTCTGTTGAATTTTTGTCAACATCGGTTTTCGATAGACGTCCGGCTATAGTTAAATAAAGATTATGAGATACCATGAAAAATTCCACATAAACCCCATAAGAATTTTCGCTCACAATGGGACTCCTTCTGACTTGTGCGAACAAGCTTTACCAGGTCTGATAAATAATAAAAGCACGGACAGGAATCGTATATCACCTTCGTCTTCTCCTACGCCAGCCCACGGCATCATACTGTCCAGTATCGTCTCTCTTTATTGTCCTGTCTCTTGTTTCCTTCATTCTTGCCTGTTGTCACAGACGAATAACTGTGAATAGACGCTCTGGTCAGACATAGGAACAGACATTTGTCTACATTTTCATCTGGCACGGGCGATTCTTCAGGCTACTCGCTCGGCGATAAGTGTGATATGACACTCACGCAGCGTTCTAAAATGAGACATATCGTCTACATTTTCACCTGACACCACGCTCCTTCGGCCAGTCGCTTGGCCTGAGGTGTGGAAAGCGCCAGACATGCATCGCTCAGAACGGCCACATGTCGTGTGAGGCGTTAAGAAGCGTTTTGGCAGGTTATGGCAGGGTCTGAGCTAATGTGAAGTGTTAGGAGAAGGGGGAGATACCGGTGCTATTTCGGGTTTGCGAAATAGCGTGCATCCTTTGTCTGTTTAAGATATATCTACCCGAGAGTTTTAGAATGGTCATTCATACTCAAGATTCGCAGTAGACAGATCACTCGGGCTAGGAAATATCTTGTATATTGAAAAAGTTCTGAGTTTCTTGGCAATATTTTGCCGAGTTCTAGACTACCATTATATTGAAGGATTCTAGTTTCGTGGTATTTAATCTGTAGTTCTGTGTGGAGGTAAATATTAGATATCTAGTATTATATGTAAGTGATCGATTTATTTCATTAGTTTCTTTTGTGCAGTAGGATTGATTTATAAGTCTGTTATATTCTCTAGCTGACATGTTTCAGTAGAAAGCAGCATAAATTATAATTTCTAGCTTAAAACTCATGCAGCTATAAAATAATTCTATTTAACTGACCAGTCGAGAATATTTAAACTAACTTATAATTGCATAGATTCATCACTGAGTAATGACGAAATACATATGTATTCCTAATTCATGATGATTGATTATATGAGTATAACTTATTTCACGGGAAGTTTTAAACGATAAGTCAAGCTCTCCGCTTGCAGTTTATAATGTAAGTTATAACAGGAGTACATAGTATGTATAGTATTTGATATGTTGTGTTTCTTTATACAGTTAAAACTGGGGTGACCCAACTTTGCCAGCGTTGAGTACACGAGTAATATCTGTGAAGAACTAAAACATTTTCCTTAAAGACTTGGTGTTAACCTTTACAAGAACTTTAAGATTTTAATGAAATAACTGCGCCTACCGAGCCAGATTAAATTCTTCCTGATAAAAACATCAAGTACATGTCAGCCCTTGGGCGAGTAACATATTACAAGAAATTAACATTCCGACGATTTTGAAACCTTGTGGTGTGACCCAGAATTTTACCTTTGATCGAAGTTACAAACCTGCCATTTTTCCTAAGTAGTGGAAACCTCGTGATTCTGACACTGTGAGCCCGTTTAAACTTTCTTACCCAAACTGATTCAAGTGACCTTAACAGTAATCTTAAAATAAACTGGTGAAGTGAATGCTCCCCGGAGCAGTGGAAGAAACCTGTATCTGCAGAGCTGGGATTCTCTTTATCCAAAGAATACAGATTCACTGTAGAGAAGTGTCCTAAAGTTTGCGCCAGACGGCGAACAACAGCACGATTGTAGGTAAGAATGTATGACAGGGATCCCTGATGACTGAATAGAGTGAATGCAGGACTGAGCGATTCCTTTATTGTGGTATTTTTGCACCCATTTTTTCTTGCTGTCTTAAATTTCTTTATGCAAGTTTTTGTTGCTAACAAATATTTTTCCTTAGGATAGAGCAGAGTATCCAAGTCTGTTCATACCTTTAAAGGGAAGACTTAGACTAAATCATATGTATCCGTGACTCTTTGGGGGCTATCACTTTTCTTCTAACAGGACTGTGGGCTATTCATCGAGGGAAAGGATCATACTGTGGGTCTATCATTCTTGTAGCATTTTTATTGACTTTATGACTATTTGTATATGCTTTGATGTAATTTTATGTGTTGTGATGGAATTTTCTGATAATTAAAAATTCCCTTGAACTTAATCAGTGTGTCGGGTCAGCTCGTTCCAAAATATCTATATAATCATTGTTATAGTTTTCCCACGTGTGTGCGTCTACATGTCGTCAATTGTGTGTGTGTGCACGTGAGTGGTAATATATATATATATTAATATATGTAGTCAATAGACTGTCTGACTCCTCTAGATCTGTTGTAGAAGATAGGCTAAAAGAGAGAAAAAGATTCTCGATTTCAGAGACAGCCTCTATTGATTTCTACCATCTCACTCGTGGAAATCTATTTCTACTATCATCTCTCACTGTGGCTATCACTCATTCTAATCTATTCAGAAGGGACCAACCCAAGTCTTAATTCCCCTATCAAAAATCTACGACATTCCTTCAACCTTTCCTGTTGTCACAATATATCCCGTGTTCCTTCAACCCTTTCCTGTTGTCACAATATATCTCGTGTTCCTTCAACCTTTCCTGTTGTCACAATATATCCCGTGTTCCTTCAACCCTTTCCTGTTGTCACAATATATCCCGTGTTCCTTCAACCTTTCCTGTTGTCACAATATATCCCGTGTTCCTTCAACCTTTCCTGTTGTCACAATGTATCCCGTGTTCCTTCAACCTTTCCTGTTGTCACAATATATCCCGTGTTCCTTCAACCCTTTCCTGTTGTCACAATATATCCCGTGTTCCTTCAACCCTTTCCTGTTGTCACAATATATCTCGTGTTCCTTCAACCTTTCCTGTTGTCACAATATATCTCGTGTTCCTTCAACCCTTTCCTGTTGTCACAATATATCTCGTGTTCCTTCAACCTTTCCTGTTGTCACAATATATCCCGTGTTCCTTCAACCCTTTCCTGTTGTCACAATATATCTCGTGTTCCTTCAACCCTTTCCTGTTGTCACAATATATCCCATGTTCCTTCAACTCTTTCCTATTGTCACAATATATCCCATGTTCCTTCAACCCTTTCCTATTGTCACAATATATCCCATGTTCCTTCAACCCTTTCCTATGTCACAATATATCCCAACTTTTCTCTCCTGATAACATGAACCAAAGAAAGTGGACTGCTTGCTTCTAATATTAATAATAAACTTCCTGTGTGCCCTGGATCCTTTCAAGAGGTCTTCATTACGCTTGTTTATCCTATCTGGTATTGTTAACTTTATTCTCTAAATTGTTGTTTACTAATTATCCTTGACTGACTTCTACATGTCACGATCGGCTTTATAAAACAATGAAGAATTCTCTTTCTTACTTCCACTGGCAAAGATTTGTTGTGTAACATACTTTTTTATTTTATTAAACGCTGCATTAGCATGTGCTATTCTACTCTTTATCCATGAGATACATCTTCCATTTGGTGTTAATGACGTGCCCAAGTATTTGAATCTACTTATTCATTTCAAAAGTGAACTTATACTACTATGTACTTTATGGTGCATTCTGGAGCGGCCATTTTCTTGTAAAGGACCGTTACATTTTGTTACTTCAGCTCAGGCTTTTGATTTTTGTTTCGGTTACTATTCTATCAGTCATTTCCTGTTGTCCTTTTTAACTTGTAGCTATGATATCATCGACATATTTCAAGTTGTTTATATTATATCCATAAACTGATATTACTTGCATGCCCTCAGTGTATCTCTGACACGGGTTGCCCCACCGCCTTTTTTGCTCTGCAGTGATGGTCCAGCAATGGCCAAAACCTAGAGTATCTAATGTGGGTCTTCAAAGGTATCTTCCTTTGCATAAGATTACTCTTGGCAGAGATGCAAATAGAAGGATGATGATGATTCTACCTTGAGCGGGTGTTCACAAGATATTCAGAATTCAATAGGAATGCTGAATGTGTCTTAGCACAGTTAACTTATTATCTGCCCAGCAACTTTTGTGAAGAGATATATTGTATGATTTAGCTCGTTCAAGCCCCCAACTGATTTAATTCAGTGACATCTTAATTTAATAGCTCTGTTTTAAGTGTATTTACGGTGACTGAGACATACGGGTGCAGTACGCTCAAAAGGATTAAATCAACTATAAATTTGTATATATACAAATAACAAATTTAATAATCAATTATATTTAAATGAATATTTAAATGTAAAATGAATAATTCTTTGTAAAAATAAAAAAGGTAATCATCACAGGGTGATGTTATGGATATATATATATACGAGGGGGAGTCAATGTTATAATTTGACTCATCCTCGTACTTAAATTCCCTGACGATATTTCATAACTCATGATGGTTGTAAGCATGTTGAGAATTGGGATGGTGACCTCATCACGTAAAACAAATTACTACCGAAACCAGCGCAGCAAGAGCATGTGACTGCTTGGTGCAGGCTTCCTGGAATAGGACAAGCTGCAGTGGTGGCTGCATGCTCCGCATGGAGCGCAGAGGAAAATGATGATGATGATTGTGGTTGTAATGTTTATTTCCACTTTTCATTCTACATACAATGGGAATAATAGTTTTTTACTTTAATCTGAGGGGCTGTCGTGAAACGAAGTGTAACCCACTACTTTGTTAATCACTATGTCGAGATACAGATTTGCTTCAACCAATCAACTTGCACCGTTCACCAGTCTCTGAGACAGAATAAATTATACTGTTCACGCAGTTCACGCAAGATGGCGGCTAAAAACTGAATAAAATTAGGCTGTATGAGACCAGGTACAAAACCGGAGGAAACCAATCATTTTGCTCCGCCAGGAACCAACCGAAAGCTTTCCTCAAGTATTTACCTGACTATATAATCGGGAGGATTTTATGTTAACCACGCAATCCCGAACTTGACGCCAGAGAAACCGACTGACTGAAGGGGAAGAAGCTGTCACTTTGATTTATAACTTACCTGAGGGCATCGACCTGCAACCTACTTCACTAAGTCGCATCAAAACCTGGCCAGTTTAAAATCTTAGGAGGGTAAATATATTTACGATAACCGTTGGTATTTGTTGTGTGTCATTATACTACCTATCAGGTTACTGATTGTATCTTGGGGGAATTAAGTGAATAGACGAAGACTAATAGGACTCATACTTCAATCTATTGTCTCCTATATTCAGTCTATTGTCTCTGATAATTCCAAACTGCAAATATAACCATAACAGTCCTTGTTAGGACTCAATCTATTGTCAGTCTATAACTTCAGTCTATTGTCTCTGATAACTCCAAACTGCAATATAACCAAAACAGTCCTTGTCAGGACTCAATCTATTGTCGCATCTAACTCAATCTATTGTCTCCTATAACTCAATCTATTGTCTCAGATAAGACCAACTGCAATATAACCAAAACAGTCCTTGTCAGGACTCATTCTATTGTCGCATCTAACTCCAATCTATTGTCTCCTATAACTCCAACCTGATATTTCACCAAACAGTCCTCGTCTCATATACTCCTATCATAAGAACATAACAATATTGTTAGGATATATGTTACCAGCTATTGTCAGAGAGGGCGTGATATAGTATAGGGGGAAGGACATTGTTGTATCATACCTAGGTGTACATATTATTGGATTTATTCATGTATTGATTTATATTATGGAATGTATTAATGTAGTAAATGTATTCATGTATTGAATCTATATTATTGAATGTATCCATGTATTAGTTTATCAGAAAGAATGCTTTGCAAGTAGACACATGTCTTGTCTCGCTATTGCTAATTCATACTGAGCCATGTTGTCATTCATCCTACATGCATACATCTGAGACACGCTCATTTCACTCACACTAGAAATAGGTGGGCTTGAGGACAGAAATTAGCCCCTATTTTTGCTTTGTTACAGGTTTATTTGTGTCCTAAAAACCTGAGGTCGTATGTTCGAGTCAATCCCGCTGCCTGGAACTTCGCAGGAGCATAGAGATTGTACAGAAGCTACATTTTAGTCCCCCTCAGTCTTGGGTGGGCTAAAGTAACGAGCCTCAGCAGGAGTGGTGTGAACCAAACTAAGGAGAACAGAACGTTTTAAGAGATGAGTACTCATTCGTACCATTTCTGTCAGCATTGTGAGCATAGAAACTGTCAGTGATGAGAAAGTGACTTAACATAGCAAGAGACAAAATTAATAGCATAGCTGAGAAATGTTATATCCTTAATTAACAGCACAGCTGATATAATTTTTGTTCCTATAATTGGAAAACTTGTTGTCTATATAAATATAAATATTTGTAAAATATATGTAAACTTACAAATTCATTACGTTCCATTTTTTCAACATTCACCCTTCAGCACAAGAGTAGATAGTGTATATACTAAATAAAATATAAGGAAATTGTATTTTGAAAGACTTGTCAATTTTATCATTGTTAAGCAAAATCTGTTTCCTTGTTTTTTAATATCACAGTTAGTTACACAGCGGAGGTGGCGCTTTATGTCGGTCTCCTCTCTACTATTGTTTCGAGATCAGAACATTCACAGCCGTAACTAATTTGTGATACAGTAGTTCTCTCAGACACTGGGACTTCACCATTTTCTGCAGAAATTCTATTTCTGTAATTATCAGTACTATACTGATCCTTAGATGCCAAAATAAAACTAGATAAAAATTATGCAGTTTTGGTTGTTTGTTACAATGTGGCCGTATCAGCTGGCATCATTAGTCTTCAACAGCAGATCTTTGTTCTCGATCATGGGAAACGAAAATTGAATAAAAGGTAGTTTAAAAAAGTACTGAAAAAAAAACATAGCATCTCGGGTATGTCACACACACTGTAACAGAACGGACATTGCACCCCCCAAGGCGCTTAATGGAACAAGAGTTTAAAGTTCAAAGGGGCTACATTGATTTCAATAGTAGCCAGGGAGCTACATAACATAATAAAATTGTATATTCCAAAAACAAGAACCAACATATAACAGCCAGAACAAATGAGTGACAAGGGGGAAAAAATAAATAAATAAATAAAATAAAATAAATGACCATACGATATCAGTACAAGAATTTAAAAAAAAATACCAATTCAAAAAAAACCAACAGATGCACAGCAGATAAATTTAAAAAGATGTCGATAGCGCGCGCGCGAGAGAGAGAGAGAGAGAGAGAGAGAGAGAGAGAGAGAGAGAGTAATATAGTATCACGGAAGAAGATACATTACAAACACCATAGACATTAACCAATGCCACAACAAATGGCAGATAAATTACAGCCTGAAAGAGCCAACACACAAGAAAAACAACAAAGTAGTACGCTATATAGAATGATGAACACTATATACCCTAATTATAACCCATATGGGGCTGAACCGGGTATCCCTTGCACACGATGAACACCAGTTTTCAAAAACTAAACCAAACTATATAGTAAATTGTGACATCTAAGAGATTTACAAAATACTGTACTGAGAGGAATCTTACTATTGCACATTATTGGCTTTGCAAAGATATGGTAAATGGGTGAAATGAATAGTAGAATATGAGTAAAACGGTATGATAAGATCACCAATTTGGAACTCATGACAAGAACCACGGGAATGCCAGCGGAACAAAGGATGATAAGAAAACGCTGGCTTTGGACTGTATACATATTGTAATAGCATTACAAGGCAGTCCTTTTTCTGGAATCCTCGGGATAAATAGGTAGAGGGAGACAAAAAAACATGGAGAATGGAGACACATTAAAGGAATAACCCCCCCAAAAAATTTTGAAAAGACCTTGAACGGATGGCACAAGACATGAAGACTTGGTACTAAATTATTGAAGGTCTATGTTAGCTAAGGAGCTGCTGAGCTGAATGGAAAGAAAGATCAAGTGTGGGACGTTTCTTTCCTATCTTACTCTTTATTAGCCCCAAACTTAGTCTATGAGATAATAGGCCTACTACTACTACTTTGGTATCGAATGTGGCCAAACAGGCAACAAGGATAAGACACATATGAACTGGCAACTTCTTGTGATGGCATCGGGGTCACTTCTGAGGACATGGCCAACCCAACCCCAGCGTCTGCCAGCTATGATGGTGTGTATGTCCTCTTGCTTGCTCCGAGTAAGCAGATCTTGGTTGAAACAGACAGATAAACAATTTAATTTATTCCACCACACGTGACAACACTGTGACACTCACATACATATAACACTCTAAGAGGATATCTTAAAGGAGTCACTGATAACTTTTCAAATAACAATATGTATTCATTGCTGTCATGAATGTATATGTGTCCTGATTCAAATACAAAGGAACCAGGAGTCACAATCAATTTTAATTACAAGTTATATGTACAGAATTTATCAGTATGAATATTGTAGTGACATATATTATTAACAGTATCCTATGTGTGTCAGTTGTGTAGTAGTACTATGAGGTAATACTGGTTTTGTTTTGTTCAAGCTCTCTTGGTATTTGTCATCATGACTTCAATAGTTTGTCTTTATTGGAACTAGTATTGGAGATGTTCTCAGTTCCTGATATTAAAACAATTTACTTCCTGATGCGTGATGCCATATGATGATGGATGGCATCCGCATGTCTGGTTTTGTGTAGTGTGTAGATGTGTTCAGTCAAAACAATGTTCATGCAACAATAACAGGGCAATCCACATAGGACGTCAGTAAACTCACGACGTATAAAGTCAATGAGTCTTGAAACAGCCGTTGACGTTTTTCTTCATTATTTATTGTGGACGCCACAGTGACAAAATGGTTACGCAAATGTGTAGGCACATCAAACAGTCATTATCACAGCAACATTCAATACAGCAATAAACGGTAGACAGCATTACAATGATGAGTCAGATGCATGTTATATTTCAAAGTGCTGTAAATGTAGTCAGGTGAACAACTCCATCCTTTTCTATAACAGCCAGGAGATAACCAGATGTATGAGATCAGTTCACTCTCCTTAGTTTGACTTCAGCAAGACAGACACGTCTGCCGAAGTATAAATAATGTCCTCAAGAATATCCTCTAGATAATAAAGGTTTTCTAAACCTAGTTCATTTAACAAAGTAGCAAGTAATGGTCCTTGGTACATGCATCAACCGATGCAGTACAATGCAGCGACATGTGAGCTGGGAAAGAACATCTCGTGACGACGACTTTCGGAGACAGGCTATGAATCGAAATCGCTCACGACCCAAAATCGATAGAGTTAATGAAAAAGTCAATTTACCTTGCTTTCATGAAATACACAGAAATATCACGCCTCCCGACATGTGGGAAAACACTAGAGGTATTATCTCGACTAAACGAAATATCCATAAGAGGACTACACATCCCTGACAGAACAAAAAAAAAGCGGAGATCCCCTCTTCAACGAGGCATCTCTTTCGCCATTCCAAATCGCTCACTCCCACTAGTGGTGGGCGGAAACCGATCGACCAAACAACAAGACAAGTCATGCGCAGTCCAGCGCAAAAATGACCACAGCTCAAAAGTTAACTGCATTCGATACCAACGCGAGAAGACAAATGCTTACCGAGAAAAGTGACTATAAATTTCAAGCAGTTGTTGCCCTTGCGTTATAAAACAGATATTGAAATAAAAACGATGTTGCGAGAATTTATCACGCAACATATCACCACCTCCTCCCGATAAAAAAAAAAATGTGGAACATATTTTTTTTTTCAATATCAAAGAGCAAGCGATAAGCGGCTCAAAACGCACGAATTATGCGCTGATAATTAATTAAATTGCCAAACAATAGGCTAATTATAGAGTGTCTGGTGAGGATATACCTCAACAGAAAAATAAATATGTCTCAAAAAAATATTCACATCGGGGAGGTGTCACCAACACACATCACGTTAGCATGTAAACACAATATACGTATGCAAGTTACTATAATCATCATTAAACAGCATACTCTAATATTGTCTTTAAAAATGGATGTACAAATCTGATAGGAAAATTTAAATAGTACATTCTTTGACATGTAATGACATAAGTACATAGTAAAGTTAAACTACATGACGATCCAGGACATATGCTCTGGTATTCCGAGGGTAAGTACACAATCTAGAACTCGTAAGGTAAGTCCTCAGCTCAACAATGACATTCTGAGAAAGTACAAGCAATATAATGCTAATTAATAACTAATATGCTTCATAAGGTACAATACATTATTAATAATTGTGGCTGTTTAGTAAACTAACGGCCCTTATATTAACTACTCAGTCCTCCTCTATCATTTTAAAAAACGAACAGAAGAAGATGACAACAAAGCACGATAGTGTGTACATATAAAGTAAGTACAGATGTGCTAATCTATTGTAGAAATATAGGTGTGTTATGACTCTGTAATATATAGAAATATAGGACAGAAGTATTAGTTGGAGTCATGTGGGCATCTAGACAAAATGTCAGCCATCACATTATCCGCACCACGGATAGCTCGTACCGTGAAGTGAAAAGGTTGAAGAGCTATAGCATATCGAGTGGATCTCGAACTCTTCAAATTCTTAGTCTGAATAGCTGTAAGAGCTTTCTGATCAGTCTCTAGAATGAAATGTGCGCCCAGGAGGAATCTTTGTAGCTTTAGAATTGACCAAACCATCGCTAACAACTCACGGTCTAAAACCGAGTAGTTCCTCTCTGCCGCATTTAGTTTTCTAGAAATGTACATAACAGGATGCAGAGTATTTGCATATTCTTGCATCAGTGCTGCTCCAATCCCAGTGGATGAAGCATCACTCCGAAGAACAAAAGTCTATCAAGAGTAGGTAATCTTAAGATGGGAGGAGAAGAAAATATATTCTTGATTTGGTCTAGTGAAGATTGGCATTCTTCAGACCAACGGACCAGATTAGGCGAACCTTTCTTCAACAATGTTGAGAGAGGTGCCATGATCGAAGATAAATTTGGAATAAATCTCCCATAAAATTGAATTAACCTAAGAGACTCCTAACTTGTTTCTTCGTTTTAGGAACAGAGATGTTCAGTATTTTGGAAGTATTGTGGTCTTCTGTCTTCAAGAGACCATGACCAACACGATGACCCAGGAAAGAGGTTTCACCAAAACCAACAAAAGCTTTAGAAGGTTTTGCTGTCAAATTATTCTCACGTAGAGTGGACAGTAAGTCATATAACCCTAAATAGTGATCTTCCCAGGTATCACTGAAGAGACAGATGTCATCTAAGTATGCGATGACATCCGAACGATGTGACAGAATTCGACGCATCATGCGAACGAAAGTGGCAGGGGCGTTCATGAGACCAAAAGGCATAACATTCCATTGAAATAGACCCCTAGGTGTAGAAAAAGCAGTAAGAGGTTTGGCATGCTCTGCTAAAGGCACTTGCCAATAACCTTTAGACAAGTCAAGTTTAGTGAAGAATCTAGAATTAGAAAGTCTAATCAGTAGATCTTCTAACAAAGGCATCGGTTCAGCGTCGAACTTTGTGACCTGATTCAATTTGCGATAATCAACGCAAATTCGTATGTTCTTATCCTTCTTCCGGACAATAACCATGGAAGAAGAATATGGTGAAGTCGATGGTTCAATTATATTTAATTGAATCATTTCATCCAATTCCTTTTCCACTTGCGACTGAAAGTGTATAGGAATAGGATACGGCCTAACCCTAATTGGATTATTGTCGGTAAGAATTATGTCATGTTCTATGACATCTGTGTGTCCAGGAATGTCAGTGAGAACATCCTGAAATGTTTGTAATATCGACGAGACTTGTCGATGTTCGTCACCAGAAAGATTAGGAGAAACAGAAACGTTTTTCCAAGATTCCGTGGAATGTAATGGAACCACTGGAAGGGGAAGGTTGACATCAGAGAAGGTAGCTTCCTCATCCTGAATGACAGACAGGGATGAATAATGACCGTGAGGTGCAGGAGCATCATCCGTTGCCTGGAAAATAGGCAGCAAATAGTCCGGACGTTCGTGAAATTCCGAAAGCATGTTTATGTGGAAAGTTTTATGCTTTCCATCAATATCGACCACATAGTCAACATCGGAAAGCCGAGAGACTATTGCATACGGACCTTTCCATGCAATAAGAAGTCTATTTTCCCTACTGGGGAGTAGGACGAATGCTTTGTCACCTGGACAAAGTTGTCGTAGACATCTATTCCTGTTAGCAAACTGCCTTGCCTTCTCTTTAGCAATTTCTGATGAAGCAGTTGCTAGCTTACATGCCTCAATGATCTTTTGTCTAAGAGCAATGACATACTCATATGAGGATTGAGTTTCATCGCTAATATCATCGGCAGTGATGAGATCGTGTAATAAAGACATAGGGCCGCGTGGACGCGCGCCAAAGACAAGTTCGAAGGGAGCAAATCCTGTGTGTTCATTAGGGACTTCTCTATAGGCAAAGAGAGCCGCGGGTAAAACCCTGTCCCAATCTTGAGGATGATCTTCAGTTATCTTACCAAGCAAAGTCTTGAGCGTTCTATTCAGACGCTCAACTAACCCATTAGACATAGGATGGTAGATACTACTGAGAGATCGTTCAATATGTAAGGTAGACATTACCTGTGACATAGTGTCAGATATGAGTTGAGTGCCATGGTCTGACAATATTTCTCTGGGGAACCCCAAGCGAGAAAATATCAACCAAAGAGCATCTGCGATATCTGTAGTAGATATGCTCTTAAGAGGAATAGCCTCTGGCCAACGTGTGCACATATCGACACATGTAAGGATAAACTGATGTCCTCTGGCGGACTTGACCTTAAAAGGGCCAATAATATCTATGGCCATTTTCTGAAACGGCCGAATAGGAATGTCAGCAGCCTGGATAGGCGCAGCATGTCGTGGTCCTCTAGATTTGACCTCCTGACATACCTTGCATGATCGGCAGTAAATACGAATGTCCTTATTGACAAAAGGCCAAAAGAAAGCCGCAAGGACTCTCGACTTCGTACGGGCAAAACCCATATGTCCAGCACATTGCGAGTCATGAGCATGTTGTAATATTTGGACTCTCATGCTCTTGGGAACAAGAATTTGCGAATGTGCCGACGTAGTCGAATCTTGTACCATACGTACAAGTACGCCGTTTCTCATTGCAATCCAAGATTTTCTATTTGTATCCTGATTCGGATCACCTTTCTTCGCAAGAACGAAGAATTTTTTTAAAGAAGGATCTTCTTCTTGCAATTTTATGAAAGAGTCACGAGTAATTACTAAGTGACTATCTTGGCTATCAACTTCATTATCACTATTCAGTGAAGTTTCGGGTGTTTGTAGAGCTTGTGCTCTTGTAACTACTGCATTTGTAGCTTGCATGTTATTATCTTCCCAAGCAGCAATCTGCTGTGGGGTACACTCCCTAACTCCGTGAATACGACCAATAATAAGGTCCGCAATAGGATTAGGTAAGAGACAAGCATGCAATCTCCAGTAAAGAAAGGAGTGGCAATGCGAATTACAGCAGTAGGATATTTTTCTAGAGTGCCGCCAATGTGACACATTTAATAACCCTTCCTGTAGCACAAGATGGATCTACAAGCGATTGTCTAACACCAATAGTGGTGCATCCGGAATCGAAAAGTAGTGAGACCGGAGTATCATTAACAAGACCCTTATGTAGAATTAAAGACCCCCTCCCGTCATGCGCAACAGCAGCAGGAAGAGCGGGAAGTGGGTGACCACAACTCAAAGTAGTTATGGTACCCGGTTCGAATAAAGTACTGCATTGGGGGCATTTGTTTGCTCTCTCAAAGTCAAAAGCAGAA
>JAMPIV010007186.1:0-42500 GCA_024509875.1 Oreohelix idahoensis
CAATCATCATGAATTAGAAATACATATAAATATATTTCGTCAATACTCATGAGGCATCAGTGCATTTACTAGTTAGTTTAAAATATATTCTCGTCTGATTATTTAGCAGTTAAACTTAATTCCTTCTAGCTACCTGGTTTTAAGCTAGAAATTATAATTTATTCTGCTTTCCACTGAAACACACGTCAGCTAGAGAATATATCATCATCATCAGTTGCCATCTCCATAACGAAGGTTGGCTGTAATGGATCTCCAACGTCTTCTGTCTCTTGTCTTGGTGGTACACTCTGATAGACTCTTTCCCGTCCATCTCTTGATGTTATCTTCCCACTTATAGCGCTGTCTTTCCCTTGCACGTTTGCCTTCAACTCTCCCTTCTGTTATGGTCTTCTGCAAGGTGTTATGCCTTTTTATGTGGCCAAAGTATTTTAGCTGCCGAACTTTGACCTCTCTCATTAGTTCTCTTTTCATACCTAGATTTTCTAGGACCTCCTTATTTGTTTTCATCTCTTTCCATGAGATACGACCCATTCTTCTATATATCCACATTTCAAGAGCCTCAATTCTTTCTTCCAAATGCTTATTCATCGTCCATGTTTCTGCACCATACAGAAATGCAGAATATATATAACACTTTATGATTCTCAGTTTTAATTTATGAGATAACTGTTTGGATGTCAGTATATGTTTCATGTTGTTGAATGTAGCTTTGGCCATTCCTATTCTCTTCTTGATTTCTGTTTCACATCTGCCATCTTCTGTTATTATATGACCAAGATATACGTAGCTCTTGACTTGTTCCAGGATTTTCCCATTTACGCTTATCTTTAATGTGGGTTTATCGTCTGTTTTGCTAATTATCATAGTTTTAGTTTTCTCAATATTAATGTCGAGTCCATATTCATGACTTATACTGTTCACTTGCTTCACTAGTTCTTGTAACTCCTGTTCGCTTTCAGCTAACAACACGGTATCGTCTGCATATCTAAGGTTGTTTATTGATCTTCCACTGATGTTCAGTCCTGGTATTTCCTGTATCTGTTTGAAAAATTTTTCGGTGTATAAATTAAATAGGCAGGGGGACAGCACACAACCTTGTCTGACACCTCTTTTTATGTCTATGTATGGTGAATAATTCCTTCCCGATCTTACTGTGGCAGTTTGCTCCCAATAAAGGTTACTGAGTATTCTTATATCTTTTCCATCAATACCTATGTCTTTGAGGCATTCAATTATTTTCTCATGATGGATTCTGTCAAAAGCCTTTTTATAGTCAATGAAGCACATATACATACTTTTTTGGACCTCTGTATATTTTTTCTGCTAATCTTCTTAGGCAAAATATTGCCTCTCTTGTTCCACTGTTCCGTCTAAAACCAAACTGTTCTTCTTGGATTTCGCTGTCTACTTTACTTTTTATTCTTTCCTGTATGATTTTGAGCAGTATCTTAATTGCATGACTCATCAGGCTGATTGTTCTGAAGTCTGAACATTCTGTTGCATTTGGTTTTTTCGGGCAATGTTATAAAAACTGATGTCTTCATGTCGTGTGGTAAATATCCTGTATTGTATATATCATTGCATATTTCTATGATTGTAGCTATACCCAAGCTCTCCAGAGCTTCTATCATCTCAATGTTTATGTTATCCATGCCTGCTGATCTTCCTTTGTGTATCATATGAATGGCATTCTCTACTTCTGATCTGAGAATGTTTTGGGCCTTCATTAGAATCTGGTGATGGTTTTTTACCTCTGTTGTCCTCGAATAGTTCTTTTACGTATTCTGCCCATCTGTTTGATATGTCTTTCTCATCAAGTAATATTACACCATTTTTTGTTCTTGATACAGCTTCCTCCTTGTGCAAACCGCGACCGATTTGATAATTTCTTTATTTCTTCATGCATATCTCTTGTCGTGTGCTTCGCTTCCAAGTCTTCTATTTCCTTACATTTTGTTTCTATCCACCGTTCTTTTGCTTCTCTACACATAGTACGTACATAGAGAATATAACAGACTTTTAAATTAAGCACTCTGCACAAAAATCTATCTAGTGAAATAAGCGATTTAACAGTGTAAACACTTCACAAAACACTAGATATAGTATATTTACCTCAACACAGAACTACTAAGAACTAAAACCACTTCGACCAACTAATGCCCTCTATCATCAACAGAGATACTTAGAAATCGAACATTTAATTCGACCAACTAATTGCTTCTATAACAGAGATTCTTAGGGCTCGAACGTAGGTTGTTCTAGTCTAACTGCGAAGTTACTGAGTGCGTGAAGTCGGGTTTCCAACTCTAGTTATATCTATGAAACGGACAAAAATGTGCGCTATTTCCAAAACCACGCAATAGCCTCCCCTTTCCTTAACACCTACGTACCTTCGACGCTGGACATAACATGCCAAACGCGTCTTTGACACCTCACTGCTAACGAAACTGGCCCAGAGTGCCGTGAAAGAGGAAACTACCAGACAAATGTCTCCTTCTGCGCTGTGCAGATGTCGGGTTTCACACCTCACCTGAGCACTCAGCCGATGAAACTACGTTGTGACAGGTGAAAATGCAGACGATATGTCGGCCCTATGTCTGAGATAGATGAATATTCACAGTTTTACGTCTACAACGCAATAACCTCCAGAGCCTGACATCTACGTAATAGAATGCGTATAAGTATGAGAAAGAAATACGGTAAAGTGAGAATGGGAAAGAAAATATTTTTCGCAAACGAACGAATGCGAAAATACAGGAAAAGGATATAAGAGCGATAATAAAATAGAGGACACGGGTAGAAAAAGAAGAGAATATAGAAAATGTATTGATCATAATCTCTATGCGACATTGGGACTGTTCTACTTGGGTCTGCAGGGGGTGGGATTTAAGGCCTTGACATATCGTCTGGTTGCGGACCATGTCTCTTCTTGTTACTTCACCCACCTTCCTCAGATACCTCATTTCTTACTTATGTTAAAGTTTCATAAAATAATATTAAACTTGGAAGCAAATCCACTTAAATTCCGAGGTTTAAAAACTAAAGCCGTTATCAATGAATGATTTCTCTTCGTTATTATTATCCCGCGGCAAAGTAAAATGCTCCTCCATTGAACGAACTAGGAATCCATTATCTTCCAGATGAACAAATCTTATTCGAGAGGCGTGTACTGTATTACAGTATATTTTTTTTTAAAGAAACATAATTTGAAGAAAAAAAATTTGCTTAACCTGTTAAAGGTAATAACAATTATTCGATATGTCAGTCAATCAATCAATAGTCTTTAGCTCTCCAAGGAGCATAGGCCTTCAACAAACACGTGCCAAGTCCTCCTGTCACATGACTTCAACAAACACGTGCCAAGTCCACCTGTCACATGACTTCAACAAACACGTGCCAAGTCCTCCTGTCACGTGCCATCAGCTCAATTTCTGTCCACATCTTCCTCGTCATTTCCATGTCTGTCTCCAGTTCTCTTCTCCGCCTGTTTCTTAGTCTACCTCTGCCTCGCTTACCCTGGGGGCTCCAGAACAAGGACTACCTTGTAATGCTATCTACATGTTTTATCAATGTGTGTCCTATCCATCTCCAGCGTCTTCTTCTCATCTCTTGTTCCACTAGCACTTGTCTGGTTCGTGTCATAAGTTCCACGTTGGTAACCTTGTCATACAATTTTAATCCCTCTATTCTACGCAAGCACCCATTTATGAAAGGCTGTAGCTTTTTGGTAGTTGTCTTTGTTGTTCTCCATGTCTCAGAGCCATACAATAGGACTGACTTGACATTTGAGTTGAAGATTCTTATTTTTGTGTTGGATCCGATTTCTCTTGGTCTACATATATTTTCCAACGCAATAAAAGTTTCTCTTGCATTTTATATTCTTATTTTGATATCATTGTCTGTGACGATACGGTTGTGCGATCTCACGTCCATTCCGGCAGAATAATTTTTTTTTCCTTCATTTTTCTCTTCCTCTCACTCATCGCTATTATTCGGCATATTTTTTGCCCTTTCATTCATTATTTTGCTCTCTACGCTGGATCAGTAGGGTGAAGTCTCAAACACTTCACACCCCTACGGAAGTATCGGCCGCGGGATTTTCTTGAATTTTCACAGGTTCGCTTTGAGCAGATCCCAGACAGAATTGTAATAACGCCATGTAATTTGACCGATCAGCAACTGATAAGTTTTTGCTTCATTTGTCTGGCCACATTTGATAGAGACGGTCATCTATATTGATCCTTTTGAACGTGACGATCCGTCACTTGACTCCAAGTGGCTAGCGACTATCCCTATCTTTGCACAAGACGAGAGATAATGAGGTAATCGCTTCCGATGTACGTTCTGTATCGAGATTACAGATAAATCTGTCTGGAAACTCAAGATTTGCAGACGATAGCATCGGGGCAGTATCAGTGCACAACATTTGTTTGTGAAGATAGCACAAGATGCCGGCGGAAGTCTGACCCAACGATATGAAGAGGTCGTGCGTGGATATTAAATTTAATATTTTTGAAACACGGGAGGGTATTTTTTTAATTTGAAACACCCCTACACACGTAGTGCTGAACGAGATTCGATTGGATTGGTTGATTTGAGAGGCCGGAATATACTATGTATCTCATTGGAAAATTAGGAGGAAACACAGCTGGAATTGGAACTTGGAAACTGGAAATATAATGTAACAAAATCGGAGTCACAGCACACACTGCAGCGCAAACGTCAGCCTAGCGACTCCTAAAAGCCAGAAAGAAAAAGGAGACATTGGACTTAGAAATTCCACAACTATAAAACAGATCGAGTATTGGGCAACTTAGGAATTTACAAGTAAACCCACATTTTTTTTAAATACAAGACTGGAAACTTAAGAATATGATCATAAGTCATAGAGTAATTAAACAAAAGTTCTTCCAGGCCGAGTAATTTCGCAGAACACCCGCCGTCAAAGGAATTAACTCTAATTTCCCAGACCAAGTCATAGAGAAATTAAACAAAAGTTTTCCCAGGCCAGTGATTTCGCAGAACACCCGCTGTCAGAGGAATTAACTCTAATTTCTAGATCTAAGTGATTCGAAGCATCTAATACAGAGCTGTGTCCAGTCTAAATCTGTGCAAGGAGATTGTGTATTCCCAAAAATTTTGCGTTCGTAGAACGAAGCTAGTTGTGAGTGAAACTCAGGGAATCAACACCAACCGCCTGAATCGGACAAGTTGTGCGAAGAGTGTCCTCATCATCAAGCAGTGACGAAAATCGTAGCTGTAGGACTCACCTAAAAGTTAATTGCTTATAAAAAGGCACCAGCAAAAAGGACATAATTTTTCTTAACTATATCCTCACCCTAAATCTCTGTGAAGAGAAAATTTGATTCCAATATAAAAGTCACCAGCATATTATTTATTTTAAACTTTTTAATTTTAATTGATTATTAAATTTGTTACGTAGTTTTTAAAACTAAACAAGCATAGTCGATTCAGTTTTTTATATGTATGAAAGCAAACGTATAAGCCACAATGTCTTTATATATATATATATATATATATGAGAATATATATTATAATATATATACCTGTATTTATATATATATATATATATTAGACATATAAATATATATATATATATATATATATATATAGACAAAATATAAGACATATATATATTATATAGATATAGACATACATTTTACCTCTAAACAGAGCTATACCATATAAGAAGAATTCGCTGAATTTAACTCAGCTAGGGGCTCGAACGGCTAAAAAACCATTGCTTAAATATCTTCACAAAAAGGCGACGGACAGATATAAGTTAACCATTGCTCAGCGCGATGCCGCATGGTTCTTTCTTGACTTCTGAATTATCTTGTGAACTGACCCTTCGGATAGAAGCGTCATTGCACTTCTATCTACATCTCTGCCAAGAGTAATCTTTTGCGAAGGTAAACACGTTTGACGACCCATTTAGATACTCTTGAGTTTTGGCCATTGTTGGACCACTACTGCCAAGCAGGGGAGGCAATCCATGACATTGTCCGTCCCTCCAACTTTGTATATATTGCTGCCAAGAAATGTGTGTGATTCCACATCTTGTAATGATGTTTCTTCAAATAAATTTGATATTTCGATATTTGCGCTGAGATTTTAATGTTAATTTTAGTCTTTCACGAGGGAGATGTTAACTGTTGCTGACAAAAGTAGACTATGGGGATGGAGGTTACAAAATCTGTTTTGTTCCTACATTATTTATGAAAGAAGCGATCTTTACTCGCAATTTTATCTCACTTCAAATTTCTTAAATCCACTCTCCCCTTATGTCCACGCAACTTTGAGACTCCCAAATCCTTATCTTCTGAGTGACGCCAAATGTAGGCGATCCCAGTATTGCAGATCAAACATTCACTAATTTAACAGAGGCATAAACGTTGCTCTAGTTAAATTCACCAAAACTTTAGTTAATGTTTTAGCAACTTAAGTTATCCAAGTTCAGTTAATGTTTTAGCAACTTAAATTATCCAAGTTCAGTTAATGTTTTAGCAACTTAAGTTATCCAAGTTCAGTTAATGTTTTAGCAACTTAAGTTATCCAAGTTCAGTTAATGTTTTAGCAACTTAAGTTATCCAAGTTCAGTTAATATTTTAGCAACTTAAGTTATCAAAGTTTAGTTAATGTTTTAGCGACTTAAGTTATCCAAGTTTAGTTAATGTTTTAGCAACTTGTTATCCAAGTTCAGTTAATGTTTTAGCAATTTAAGTTATCAAAGTTCAGTTAATGTTTTAGCAACTTAAGTTATCCAAGTTCAGGTAATATTTTGGCAACTTAAGTTATCAAAGTTTAGTTAATGTTTTAGCGACTTAAGTTATCCAAGTTTAGTTAATGTTTTAGCAACTTGTTATCCAAGTTTAGTTAATGTTTTACCAACTTGTTATCCAAGTTCAGTTAATGTTTTAGCAACTTAAGTTATCCAAGTTCAGTTAATGTTTTAGCAACTTAAGTTATCCAAGTTCAGTTAATGTTTTAGCAACTTAAGTTATCCAAGTTCAGTTAATGTTTTAGCAACTTAAGTTATCCAAGTTCAGTTAATGTTTTAGCAACTTAAGTTATCCAAGTTCAGTTAATATTTTAGCAACTTAAGTTATCAAAGTTTAGTTAATGTTTTAGCGACTTAAGTTATCCAAGTTTAGTTAATGTTTTAGCAACTTGTTATCCAAGTTTAGTTAATGTTTTAGCAACTTGTTATCCAAGTTCAGTTAATGTTTTAGCAACTGAAGTTATCCAAGTTCAGTTAATGTTTTAGCAACTTAAGTTATGCAAGTTCAGTTAATGTTTTAGCAACTTAAGTTATCCAACTTCAGTTAATATTTTAGCAACTTAAGTTATCCAAGTTCAGTTAATGTTTTAGCAACTTAAGTTATCCAAGTTCAGTTAATGTTTTAGCAACTTAAGTTATCCAAGTTCAGTTAATGTTTTAGCAACTTAAGTTATCCAAGTTCAGTTAATGTTTTAGCAACTTAAGTTATCCAAGTTCAGTTAATGTTTTAGCAACTTAAGTTATCCAAGTTCAGTTAATGTTTACAGTAAACTTACCATAAAGCGAAGCAAAAAAGAAATGAAAAAAAGCTGACGTGTTCACCTGATGAAAGGTACACATAAGGCCCCGTTGTTGGGTGTTGCGAGCTGTACGGCCGCACAGGGACACAACTTCGGGAAGGCGCCAAAATGTATTTAAGAAAAAAATCATCATAAGGTGCCACCTTCACATCGAAGGTCGACTGCAATGGACCTCCAACGTCTTCTGTCTCATGTCTTGATGGTGTACTCTGATAGACTCTTTCCTTTTGATGGTATCTTCCCACGTATAGCACTGTTTTCCCCTTGTACGTCTGCCTTCAACTCTGCCTTCCATTATGGTCTATAGTAAAGTGTCATATCTTTTTACATGGCCCAAATATTTTAGTCATCTAATTTTGATCAACTTCATTAATTCTCTTTTTATTCCTATCGTTTGTTTGATCTCTATTTGTTTTCATCTCATTCCATGAGACGTGTCCCAGTCTCTCATGTACCCACATCACAATGACCTCAATACGTTAGTTTGAATAAAGAAAAAAACCAATTACCTGTAATAACATTTTAAATACATAAATGAATTAGGTGTTTTTTTTTTGAAACTTCTAGGATAGATGTAACTTGCGGAAATAACAGTGTGATCCAAGTCAGTAGCATGAAAATGAGTCTCGTAAGAGTGCCTACAGTACTTAACGGGATGGGGGTGAGGAGGGGGGAGGATGGTGCCATCAAGAGACCTTGTGCCACCTTGACAAATCCTAGGACCGGCTCTGGCATACATTCCTGTCGTATGTACCAATTCTGGTGTGTGTGTATGAGTGAGTGTTTGTGTGTGTGTGTGTGCGTGCGTGCGTGCGTGCGTGCGTGTGTTTTACGGTATACATTTAACTGCGCAACACGAGACATTGTTCATTATTAGTCGTTTGCGCACTAAAATGTACCAGTGATAAAAGATACCCATGATTGTTAATGGATGACGTGTGTTCTTAGAGGGAGTTCCGGTCGTATTGGCCTGAGGGCCGGCCGTGTAGGCCTGAGGGCCGGCCGTGTAGGCCTGAGGGCCGGCCGTGTGTTTGGAAAGTGTGGCTAACTGGAGCCACTGTTAAAATGGATGCTCCCGTGTGTGTCCAAAGTGCACATGTACATGTATAAACAAAGGGTTCGAAAGTGTTCTGTATATGGTAGTTTGGTTTGGTTGGATTTTTAGGACTATCTTTAATGCACACGGACTATTCCACCAGTGCCCCGATCGCCTCCCTAAGATCACACAAGGAGGATCTCAGCACAGTGCCGAACTCCGTAGCCCCGGCGAGAATCCCAATGTATGTATATAGGAATCACACATTCTATAAATATTTTTGTGGTGGGTAGATTTCTAATATTTAAATTTTGCCAGGGCAGTCATGTGAGCCTGCATGGTACTTAACAGTGTGTTTAGGCCTCCTGTGTTTGGTTGCCCTCCCCTTTGCGATGAGGACTACACAATGTGGATGATCACTTTCCTGTGCTCCTAGTACATTCCAACGAGCAAGGGTTGCGGCAGCATTAGAAATCAATGCCAGATTTATGACGCCGTCAGTGTCCCCAGGTTTAGTTGTCAATCTTGTCGGGCGTCCATCTTTCAAGATGGTTAAGTTTGTGTTCATTAATGCCCGACTCAAGGCCGTACCCTGTCTATTGTCCGTGATGTTACCCCACTCCTTAAACCTGGCATTGAAATCACCAGCAATTAAACACCTATTGTTAGGTTCATTGGACAAATCTATCAGGAAATCTCAACCACCCTCTTCAGAAAGGCGGTCTACACGATCATACAAATTGTAGACTCGCCATTCCTCATAGCTTACAGTCAGCACAATCCAATGCAATTCTGTATCCTCACTATTGTGTGAACTTGTATCCAGCCATGTGTGAGGAAGTTCATGTTTAGCATACATAGCTTGCCCTCGTCTGCCAGGCCCACACGGATAATATGCATATATTGCCATGTGAATATTAATATGTGAAAATCGCTAGTGGATGTTCAAGTCATTTGAGGCTGGCAACCTCAGCCTATAGAATGATGATTTCAGAAACCACCACTGCAAGGGCTAGTGACTGCTTTATTGCTAGTTTCTTAAAGAAAACTAAAAAGCATAGGTAGTCCCAAGTTCCATTTGGAGCAGGGAGGGAAAGATGAAAGAAAGGATGTACATTCTAATTTTAATATCCGTATTTTGAAAACAGTGTAAATGTCTTTGTAAACATATTCACTTTAAAATTGATGAAAGTTTCAAAGCTTTTCAATCTGTGTAGACGTAAATGAAAACATATTCAATCTACATTGTGAACACTTTTCCATCAGTGTAGATGTTAATGTAAACATAATCTATCTATACTATTAACCTTTTCATTTCAATGTAAAGTAAATATAAAGCTTTTCAACATAAATGTAAAGAAAGTTTTCTCTTGAGGGATTAAGCTTAATTCTCATCGAGGGTAAAGTCTGAGGTAGATGGGATGGTAGAAAGGGACCCATTACTATGTGTTGGAAAACGAAATACTTAGAAGAGCGTTTTGTTTCTATTCTTTTAACATAGTTGTTGGTGGTACCAGTTGAGGGTACTTTCTCTGGAACAAGAAGGGAAACGTGGCCTGAGCTTAAAGACGAGGGACCAACTTCGTAGACACTGTCTGACATTTCTGGGAACGTGCTGCGTCTTACATCCTTGACCAGCGACGAGCGTGATCAGTCTATTAAGAACCAACCCATCAGAAGGAGCAGAACCGTCACTGACAGCTAAGTAATCCCTAAAAGCTGCCACGTGACCTCCTTTACACACTTCTATTCCATCACAACAGTGATGATAAACTTTTTTTTATGAATAACTATTCATTTCTTTAAAACCGTGTTAAAATCTAAATTACTATTAAATCTGTTATTTGTAAATATACAAACTTAACGTCGATTTAATTATTTTGGATGTTCTTCATGTTTGTCTCAGTCAATTTACAAAATACGCTCTAAATAGAGCTATACCATAATAATAAGAATTCCACTGAGTAAATTGGGTTGGGGGGCTTGAGCGAGCTGAAACTAATATAGTTTAATTCTTCATAAAAGACGGCGGACCGATATAAGTTAACAATTGCTCTGCCAATGCAGCATTGTTCTTGACTTCGGAAATATCTTATGAAATCTCCCTTGAGATAGAAGCATCATTATCCTTCTACCTACCTGTCAAGAGTAATCTTGTGCGAAGGTAGACACCTTTGAAGGCCCATATTAGATACTCTTGAGTTTTGCCCACTGTTGGACCACTACCGCAAAGAAGGGGAGGCAATTCCGAGGCATACAGATGGGTACACAGGAGCGTGACGTTACCAGATTTCGATCCCAGAATCCGGTAACTGTGCCGCGCGATGACAGTGCTCTAACCGCTTCACCAATCGGGCGCTCAAAAAATAAACGTAGTCACATAGTAGATGGTACCGTAGGGGAGAGAAGAGTTAGAGCCCTTTACCATTCTAGGTCATACTTTTTTATGAAAAAAGGGGCGGGGGGGGGAACCAGTTTCCATAATGGCTACCTTTTGCCTTCCCCATACAAGTACACACTTACAGTTGGATAGACCGGAACGTGACGCTACCATGTTTTGATCCCGGAACCCTGGTAAATGTACCGCGAGAGGACATCGCTCTAAATGCCTAGTCAGTCCTATTGTGTGGCTCTGAAACATGGAGAACAAAAATAACACTCAAGACGTTACGGACTTTCATAAATGGGTGCTTGCGTAGAACGAATGCATTGAAATGGCATGACAAGATTACTAATGTAGATTTGATGACAAGAACTAGACAAGTGCCAGTGGAACAAGAGATTTAAAAAAAAAAGACTCTGGCGAGGGATATGACACACATTGAAGAACTATGTTGATAATTTTACAAGGCAGTTCTTGTTCTAAACTCCCCAGGCTAAGAAAGATTTCAGGAGACTGACAAACAAATGGAAAGGGGGTCTGAGGCAGATGTGAAAGGGATAAAAAAAAAGGCATGGAAAGATGTTAAACGGACAATACAGAACAGGAAAACTTGTAAAAGGCCTATGCTCCTTGACACGAACTGAACGGACATAAATGAAATGTTCTCTGTGTTTCTATGGAAGTGCACGTGTTTGTATGTGTGTATGCAACACAATGTAAACTCACGGGATGTCTGAAATTGAGTTTCTAACAAAATTGTGGTAGATTATAGAAATAGATTGTAACCTCGTTGACCAAGACACTCATTGTATCGGACTCTCAGTCCATGCATTGGAAAGTCCAAAATGGATGGTTATGGCATGAATGGAAAACATAGATAGAAGCCGCACATCTTTGGAACTGGTGTGGAGCAACTGTCTTGGTCATGCAGTGGGTACGAGGCAATGAGAGAGCTGGCAGACTAGTTTCGACAGCACCAATTGTGGGATAAATTGGATACGGATAAGAGAAAGATAATAAGGATAAGTAATGATCGTCTGTTAGAGAACGACACTTTAGTCGATGAATCAATAAGGCTAATTCTGCTTGAATTTGGCATCAAAAAGTAGGCTGGCGGGGATGAGCGTATAAGAGGGTGCCCCACGCGTGACAGAAACAGTTAGCAATCATACCTTTCCATTATTGTCAGACTTCCATAAATGAGTGTTTGCGTTAGATAGAGGGATTGAAGTGGTATAACACGATCGCTAATCAGGAATGGATCACAAGACCCAGATAAGCGCCAGTGGTACAAGAGATGACAAGACCCAGACAAGCGCCAGTGGTACAAGAGATGACAAAACCCAGACAAGCGCCAGTGGTACAAGAGATGACAAGACCCAGATATGCGCCAGTGGTACAAGAGATGACAAGACCCAGACAAGCGCCAGTGGTACAAGAGATGACAAGACCCAGACAAGCGCCAGTGGTACAAGAGATGACAAGACCCAGATATGCGCCAGTGCTACAAGAGATGACAAGACCCAGACAAGCGCCAGTGGTACAAGAGATGACAAGACCCAGACAAGCGCCAGTGGTACAAGAGATGACAAGACCCAGATATGCGCCAGTGGTACAAGAGATGACAAAACCCAGACAAGCGCCAGTGGTACAAGAGATGACAAGACCCAGACAAGCGCCAGTGGTACAAGAGATGACAAGACCCAGACAAGCGCCAGTGGTACAAGAGATGACAAGACCCAGACAAGCGCCAGTGGTACAAGAGATGACAAGACCCAGACAAGCGCCAGTGGTACAAGAGATGACAAGACCCAGACAAGCGCCAGTGGTACAAGAGATGAGAAGAAGACGCTGGAGATAGATAGGACACGCACTGAGGAAACTTGTTGATAGCATTACAAGGTAGTCCTTGTTCTGGAATCCCCAGGTTTAAAAAAAAAATATTGAGGGAGACCAAAGAACGCATGGAGATGAAAACTGGAGACAGATATGAAAATGATGGAAAGACAGGAAAGATGGTACGGGACAGGAAGACTTGGCGTACGTTTATTGAGGGCATATGCTTCTTGGTGAGCATAAGTGTTATAATGACCCTTCGAGACATTCGCTAAAGCAAACTGAATACAAATAAGTTTCTTCTCCCGGAGTGCAATCATGGTGATTCTGATCAACAATAACAACAAAAATAACCTGGCTGGCTAATATTCTGGTGTTTACTAATGTCACTGCAATAAATATCCTCACATCATCATTACTATTATCGTCAGGTAAGCGCGCTGGCCTGCAGTGTTAATACCAAATAGGTAATTTTCTCTTATTTGCGGGGTTTTTTCGGTGACAATTTTCATACAGTAATGAAGGTCTACTTACTTACTTACTTAGTCGTTCCCCTTCTACCGTGAGGTGTAGAGGTTTGGAAGAGAGAGCGCCAGACTATCCTATCGGCTGTCTTCCTCCTGGCCTGGTTCCATTCTAGTCCTCGATCCTTCAAAGATTGTCTAATGTTGTCCTCCCAGCGGATTCTGGGTCGTCCTCGGGGTCTGGATCCTTGGCTCTTTGTTAGATAATGAGTGATAGACGTTAACTGATAGCAGTGTCATTTCTGTTTGACGTTCTTCTTTAAAAAAGATCCAAGTTATGTTAATGTCTATGCAATATTTGTTTCACTGCACTCAGTGGCTTAGCGGAGGCGTGCAGGGGTGGGCGGTGGACATTATTCCCGAGCTACGCAGGAAGATGGCGCCAAAAAGTCAGGTCGTTTCTCTGCGAATACATAATTCCTATTAACACACTTCAAATCTTGTCTTTCTCAGCCGATTCTGTCATTTTCGTCTTCAAATCCTCTTCTTCGGCTATATCTTCTTCTTCGTGCACTCTCAGATGTCTACTTTAAGGTTTTCAAAGAAACCAATGGTCAGCTTGAGGCTATTTGCATCTCCGTAGAGGTTTTCCACGAATGGTACTAGTGACGGCCATGTGAGCTTTCTCTGTTCCTCATAAGTTGGGCATCTTTGAAGAAGATGTTCAGCAGTCATTTTATCTGTGCCACAGTCACACTCATCTGCTGTGGCCCGTGCGAAGTCTGAAGATTACCAGTTGTTCTCTTATGTTGAGCTGATATTATGCATCATTTTGTATGTGACCTGGATTCTCAGCATCCCATTTGTTTCTGTATCTGATTCAGATAAAACTCTTTGCCTCCTCGAAAGTTATACTTGCATTAGGCTGAGGTAGCTTTTCACCTTCCTTAGCCACTCTATCAGCCTCCTCATTGCCGTTGATGTTACAATGAGATGGGATCCATTGGATCACAACTCTTTTAAATTGTTGACATAGTTTTTAGAGCACTACTCTTAGGTTATCCAGGTCTGCATTATTTTGGCTATTCAACGCTGCAATTACTGACAGTGCATCGGTAAAGAAAGCAACTTGTCTGTCTGTGCTTTCCTCTATCATTATAACCTCTGCTGCAGTTTTCAAGGCATCTGTTCTGAAGTTACTTGAGAATTGTCCTATTGCTACTGACAGCTTTTAGTTTTCTCCACCGCCATTTTCAATTGTATTTGTTCCTGATCCATCTCTGTATGCATGGGTCCAGTTGTTGCTTGGGTAATGTTTCTCTATGTGGCAGAATGGGGTGCCCCTCTCAATCTCTGTTTCCCTCCAGCAGCAATCGGTGCATTTGTGGTACTGATTTTATTGTGTGCTTTAAATTGCCGCACTTTCTTTCTTTCTTTCTATACTATGTAGCAGATAGTTTATATTTTCAAGTTTTCTTTCACTACTTTCAGTATACTGTGTCTTGTCTGTTATCTGTCACTCCTTGTGGATGATAAACACCTCACATTTGCAAGGAGCGGTAGAGATAATATTACGAGAGGCAAGTTGGTAAAATTCCCTTGTACCAAGCTTGACCGTGGCAGATTAACACGTACAATGCCCAGCGCTATCTGCCTAATCACCAATAAGACGGGTGCGTCCATCACCAAAGCTTGGAATACGGCTAGACAACTTATGGATAGACACAGATAAGAAATTACTTTCTGATAAAGTAATGAATTGTTACTTTTGACACAAGTTGTCATTTGAGGTTAACGACATGTTCGCGAGTCTGTACGCAAGGCATCGTATGTCTTATTGCCATATATGGTAATACGTGACTTTTTGTTGTACGCACCTTATTTCAAGTGGAATATTTTTGAAAGTACCAGACCATCACCCGCCTGTTTGAAAATGATTGGAGCGTTTATTTTAACTCCATAACAAACAGATGCGTGGGAGACCGGAACTATAACCTGACACGTTTCAGTGTTATTACACTGTGAAGATCGCTTGCCAAGATACCAGACCTTGCTAGAAGTGAAGCCTAGAATTCAGAATTCCTTTTTAAAATACCGGACACCTGTTATTGGAGAATTTTGGACGGACTTTCATAGCCCAGGAAATCTCTTTCATATTAAATAAGGAAACCGGGACTGAAGACACTGAAGGACCACACACGAACTCAAAGAGGAAACTTATTAAATTAAGGACACCCAAGACGCGTGTAAGAGGCCGACTCGTCTCTTTTATTCATCTGAGCAAAAAGTCTATGAGCCACGATTGAAGTACGTTGTCATTTTTACATTCTATATTTCATTACTAGCATGTGAACTAACATTTATGTATATTGCCATGTGAATTTTAATATGTGAAAATCGCTCGTGGATGTCCAAGTCATTTGAGGCTGGCAACTCAGAGTACAGAATGACGATTCATGAACCACCACTGCACGGGATGGTGAATGCCTTAGTGCTAGTTTCTTAAAGAGAACTAAAAGCATAAAGTAGTCCCAGGTTTATATGGAGCGAGGAGGAAAAGATGAAAGAAATGATGTACATTCTAAGTATAAATACTTACAGTTTCAAAGCAGTGTAAATGTCCATATAAACATATTCACTTTAAAATTAAAGTAAGTTTTCAAGCTTTAAACCAGTGGAAATGTCTATGTGAAAATATTCCTTTTAAAGTTAATGAAAGTTTCAAACTTTTCAAATCAGTGTAAACATAAATGAAAACATATTCAATTTAAATTGTGAACACTATTTAATCGGTGGAAATGTAAATGTAAAGATATTCTATCTGTATTATTAATCTTTTCATTTAAATGTAATGTAAAGCTAAAGCTATTCAATTTAAATGTAAAGAAAGTTTATCCCGTGGGATTAAATTTAATTCTCATCGAGAGTAAATTCTGAGATAAAATAGGATGGTAGAATAGAAGAGGGGGGCACATAAGTATGTGTCGGGAAACGCAATACTGAGGAGAGCGTTTCGTTTCTATTCTTTATCATAGTTATTGGTGGTACCAGCAGATAGTACTATCTCTGGAACCAAGTGAAGGTAGAATTTTACTGACGTTGTGCGAGACGCCATCATAAGAGGGTCTTATAGACAGACGCAGGACCAGCTTGGCCGTTACTCCTTGACGTTCTAGGAACGTGCGGCGCCTTTACCCTTGACCAGAAAACGAGCGAGAGCAGTGTACACAGAACCCATCAGCGGGAGCAGAAACTACTATTGGCAGCTAAGTGAAAAATAAACGCTGCCAAAGTGAATTTTTTCCCATCATTTCTACTATAAATCAAAGATGAAACTTTTCTTCTAAACTATTCAATTTATTCTCAAACTGTTAAAACCTAAAGTGATTATTAAATTTTGTTATTTGTAATGTTACAAATTTAACTTCGATTTAATCATTTTAAAGTTACTGCATGTTTGTCTTAGTCAAATTACTACACACACTCTAAACAGAGCTGTACCAGAATAATAATTCCACTGAGTAAATCAAGGGTGGGGGCTTGACTGAGCTTAAATTAATGTGCTTAATTCCTTCACAAAAGTTGTCGGCAGATTCTAAAATTAACGTGCTCAGCAAAAGCAGCATTGTTTTTGCTTATCTGAATTTCTTGTGAAGACCCCCTGGAGATATAAGCGTTTTGTTTCTTCTATCTACATCTCTAGCAAGAGTAATCTTGTGCGAAGGTAGATGCCTTTGAAGCCCATATTAGATACTCTTGAGTTTTGGCCACTGTTGGACCAGTACTGCAAAGCAGGGGAGGCAATACCGTCGCACTCTATGTGTTTTGTCGCTATTGATTTTTCTCTGTTGTTGTCTGGCTTTTCTTTCTTTCAATTCCATGAATGTTGTCTATCATTTCAGGGGAACGATGTTGTTTCCAAACTGGACGCTTGTGTGCAATGTACTCATAGATGGATTTAATTGTTGATATTGCATTTATGGAAACTGTTCTCATCTGTATTGTGGTTGATTCTACAAAGTTTCTTCGCTTTAGTCTTTGCCTTCTAAGAACATTTATTCTATGGCACATTTGATGTTGCTGGGTCTCTTCTATCCTCCATTGGCTGGAGGCATGTAATCTTTTCGATTTCTTTTACAGGTGTTGTCTTCATGCCTCTCGTTATAATTCTCATTGCTTGATTTTGGAGTCTGCTGATTTTATGGAAGTTTGACTTAGCTGCTGTTGCCCATGCTGCAATGCCATACTCTAGGACTGGTCTCATTCGCCCTGTGTATAAAGTCTTTAGCATTCTCTCATCTGCATCCCAAGTTGTTCCAGCAAGTTTTTTCATAATTGCCATTCTTTGTCTTGCTCTCATCCGGTTTCTATCAACTTGTTTTTTCCAAGTCAGACGGCGATCAAATGTAATGCCTAGGTAGTTTGGATGTTCATTTAAATGTAGAGTTTCTCCGTTTAGCTCTAGTTTGCAGCTCAGTGGTTTATTTGAGAAGGAAAACACTGTATATGTTATTTTCCCTTCATTTATCTTCATCAGCCATGTTTTGGCCCACTCTTCCAGTGAAGTTAGTGCTTGCTGCATCCGAATGTTTGCAGTAGTGATATCAGAGATCCACTAGGCTAAGTCAACTGCAAAGGAGGCATTGTGTGTTATTTTGGCAATATTTTCTGTTATGTCATTTATGTATGCAAAGAACAGGGTAGGTGTCAGGACTCCCCCTTGGGAGTCTAATATAAACTTTTTACTAGTCTGTCCTTGTAGTTGTACTCTGGCGGTTGTAGTAAAGTAAATCTGTGTGACACCCCGCTCAAATTTCCCCGCTTGAAAATTAACTAACGTACTCCTAAAATCTATTAATAACTACCGCATTTGAAATTTGTCTCAAGGCCACCGTAAAATCAACCGCCAACAATTTGACTAAAGAATTTGAATTTTTCTATTACACCAAGTTAAAAAGGTTACTACCCCCAAACACACCCCCCCCCCCCCCCCTAATATTTATTAACGAACGTAGTAAAAATTAACAACCAATCGGATTGTTACCTCGTTTTATAGTGACGAAAAAAAAATTTTGGTTGGAGTGAGAAAAATGCCTAATATGTGTTTTTAACAAAAATTAAACAATTTATTCCTCAAAAACTAAAGAGAATTCAAAGGAAAGAGATATCTGGAATTGTAGCGCTGATATTGATTAACATAATACCATAAAGATTTCCCATTAATAAAACTATCTTGACGTAGAAACATTTATTTTATTAATATTTTCAGTCGGGAAAAAGCACAATTAATTACTTAAAAATTACACAGATGAAAACGGGGAGAAATAAATAAAGGAAACCTATAGGGGTAGATATAGGACAGCTGGCCGTTTAATAATCAATTTTATATTTGTTAAGGTCAAAAGGGAAGTGATCCGTACTATGCTGATTGTACCATGTGAATTCAGGGTTGTGGCACTTGTTGGCTTGTTTAATTGTGAGTTGTTTAAACATTTATATGTTAGAAAACGGAGTGTACAGAAAGCGTCGTGAGCGCTAGTCAGTTAGTTTTTCTGCACTGGTTTCGGCCGGCTGTGAATAGCTCACGGGTAGTCCGTGAACAGCCGAGTCCGGTGACTGTTTTAGCGGGAGATGTGTGTTCCCGTGGCAGTCTGAGAGGAGTCTAAGTTTGGGCGTTGACTGGATAGTCAGCCCGGTGTCTTGTGTGTGTTCCCAGGGTAGTGTTCGGGAAAGATGTTGATTATTTAGGTGTACCTGTGGGTTTCGGTACAGGCATCATTGCCTATTATTTGCTTATTTATGAGTGATTATCTGCAGATAAGAGAACTTTATTTAATGAGATGTTCCTAAGGTCTTGGAGAGTAGGCGAGATTATTGCAAACTGCCGTGTGTGCAGTCTTATGAGAAATCGCTAAGATGTAATGTATTTGGAGGCCTTATAACTATCAGTACTGCGATTGAAAGCAGTCTTCTTGATGGATTAACTAGCGCTAAGATGTAATGTATTTGGAGGCCTTATAACTATCAGTACTGCGATTGAAAGCAGTCTTCTTGATGGATTAACTAGCGCTAAGATGTAATGTATTTGGAGGTCTTATAACTATCAGTACTGCGATTGTCAGCAGTCGTTCTGGTGGATTTACTGATGTAACATTAGAACTGTGATGTAAACAGGGTTTACATCATACTGGAGAGTTATGACATTCTGCGCAATTGATTCTTATTGGATTTGTGTATGCTGTTGTACCTGTGTAGTGTATCGTACCAATGTTGCTGTGCGAATAAATTATGTGCTGTCAATTGGAAATGAACACTAGTCTGATTCGTTGATCTATGCTTGACAGTACAGGGTGAGTGACTACCCTCCATACCACTCATTACAGACTTTATACACAGTAACAGTACAGTGCTAACCCATTTATGATCTGCAACATTTATGGTGGCCCAGTTTTTTCGGGCGTAATGACCACGAATTCGCGTTATAAGAGCAATGAAAAGCCCTGTGTGGGCGTGGCGTGTATTTAGAACGCCATTTCTTACTTCTACATTGTTAAGAAACAAAGGCGAATCTTCTACAGTTTTTGTGTCGATCGTGACCTGTAATCGGCAACGCCTCTATTATTCACAGACAGTTTTGTGTCGCTCATGACCTGTAATCGGTGACACGGTGATGCGTCTTGTGTTTACATGCCTCCATATGACATTCCTGCAGCGTTTCCAGTTCTACGTTTCGGAGTGAAATTTTCAAGTAAACTTTGACATGGTTATGACGACCTGTCCTGATTCGTCATCATCAGTGATATCTGGATTATGAGAGTTGCATTATGTTCCAGTTATATATGCAAGTTCGAAATATCAAGTAACTCTTTTCAACAAGAGTGACAGACAGTGTACCTTCGCGACGACAGAGGGAACAAATTAGTACGTGTACTGTTTCCAGTTTCAAGTTTCCAGTTTCCTGTGCTGTGTACGATCACATAGCATACTGTTTCCAGTTTCCAGTTTTCTGTGCTGTGTACGACAACATAGCATACTGTGTCAAGGTGGAGTGAGAGTTGACACGGGAGTCTGCTTATGGTGTGTCATCTGATGCCCATCGGTTGTAACGGGAAAAGAAGGGACTTTTTGCTATTTGCAAGATAAGTGGTTTTTTGTTGTTGTGGAAACTGTGTTTATGTATGTATGCTATTAAGTCTTCTCATACCACGCATTATGTATTCTATTAACTGTTTAGTATAGGATTTAGTGCATAATAATTGAGAATTGAAAAGGTCTATGCACAAGAACGTATGTTACTTTATTAGCGAATATTTTTGGATATCTTGAAAAGATATTAATTATCTGAGGTGTAAAGGTAATTTTATAAACTCAAAGGGACATAGGCTTCTATAATTATCAGTGTTCAATACAAGTTTACACTCGGTGATTGAATCACCATGGATTGTGACATGGATGAAGGCGATATGAGACCTATGTTGAGGTATGCATTCGTCGATGGTAGGGATAATGAAGGATTGAGAGGCCCACGACTTGAAGCATGGGTGTTGGACGATTTTTTGTTGAATGCGTCAGGATCCTTAGAGTGGTTTACTGAAGATAATTTTCGGTTTGATGGTACATTGGTAATGGCTAAGGATTTGGTGAATTTGCTGCGACACCTTCGTGTGTTTTTGTATCAGTATAGGAATGTTGAACACGGACATATAGTGCAGAGTATATGCAAAATAATCCACAACGTTATTCCTGATGAGCAGAAAAAGAAATTAAGAAATAAGAAGCGGATGAAGAAAAACAAACAGATTGCTCTACAGGAAAGGGCAAATTTTTTGCAGAATAGTGCTGACAAGAATAAATTACAAGAAACAGTGTCTAAGCTCACAAGTGAGTTACATAAATCAAACTTGGAGCTTGCTGGTGTAAAAACAGCATTAGACTCTGCGTGCAGTAAGGTAAAAGATTTCGAAGTACAGATAGAACACAAGAATAGCGAAGTATGTAATCTCACTCGAGAAATTGAAGACAAGAAAGAGATGTGTCGCAAATTAAAAGTTTAGGCCAGGCAAGATAAGAAGTCTTATCAAGAAATAATTGTGTATTTAAGAAGTGGGGTGGATTTTTTACAAAGTGTTGCTATAAAGAAAAATATTGTAACTCTGGAGGAAATTGATGAGCTTAAAAATAGCTATGAAAATAAGATCAAAGTACTTCAACTGGAATTAACACAGTTGAGAGCACAAGCTGCTCAAGTCGAAGGTCTTGAGGCCCAGGTGGCCCGACTTCAACCACAGATAGCAGAGATGCAAAGGAAAAGATTAAGGAAATTGGCACGACAGAGGAGAGAAAGTAAAGAAAAGGATGTAGAACAGAGAGTAGAGGAGTTATCGTTTAAGAAAGAGGAAATGACTGATATTGAGAAATTACTCATGGAGGAGAAGAGTAAGGTTTTAACATCATATTACTTAATTAAGAAACAAACCGAAGACATCTCACTTAGAAATGCTGAGATTAGTGATCTAAGAAAAAGAGTGGATGCATTAGTAGATGTTGTTTTAGGCATCAAGGGGTTGTCTACTGTCAATGTTGACAATAGTAGACAGAAGGTTGTTGATCACCAAGTAAAACAAGCAAGAAGTCAGCCCTTTACACTTTTTGCTGATACGAAAATTGAACATGGTGGACGTAGATCCTTACGTGGCAAATACAATTTTCCACGTACTACTGCTGCTAACATTACTGACTCTTGGCGTCAGGCCAGCAAAGATAATTCTACGTTATCAGTCAGTTCGGCAGATTACAAAAAAAAATGGAGATAACTGTCAATTTAAAGTTCAAAAGACCAACCATTATTCTGGTTATGGAAATTCTGATAAACTGATAATAAGGGACAAAACTATTAGTAATACTTGGGCCCAAAATGTTGATAACCATAAGGATTTGTGTTATCACTAGTACTGAGCAATTTGGTAAGCATATTGTCACAAAGGAGAATAGAAACAGTTTTGGTGAGAAAAATAACTACATTAAAGGTTATCAGCCTTATAATGATGGTTCTAGAACACAACAAAATCCTTCGGTTAGATATTTTTATAAAAGGAGAAATACTAATCATAATAATGTTGCACAACAAAAGAACAAACTTGGTTATAGACAAGGTAACAGTAAGAGTATTGTTTCAAATACTACTGCTTGTTATGCATTTTGAGTTCGAGAAAATATCTCGTTGTGTGAAAGTAGGATTTTATTTCAGCCTACTGCTATGATGACCTTCATTTTTCGGTCAGGATGTTCCTATCCTTCTGTGTTATCTACTATGTGACGAGGAAATGATGGCATCATATAGAAACCAGACGTTTTCACTGCCACAAGTTTGGGTAAACGTAAGACTAACTTTCCGTTTTACTTCAATAAATCTCACAAGTTGATTGAAATAGACATTTTAATTTTATTTTCCCACAGTATTCGGCTTTGCGTTAAGAATCATCGCACCGAAGTTATTTTTTCACTGTGAGAGGAATGTAGGTCAACCTACTACCAGCTGTCTAGTCAAGCGCAGCCAAGCCAGCCTGTTGACCCAGTATTGTATGACGTTACCCCGTGCGGTGTACAGAATACTATCAAGGACCCCGGAGTTGTGACCTATTTATTTTTTTTTCTTTAGGAGTTGGTTTAAGATTGCTACAGTGTTTTTTACACTTAATTTATTTTTTGGATAATGAATTATTGTATTGCATAGTAGCATACATTATATAATGTCTTAGTGCGTATTGTGTTTGTTCATATGTATGCACTGTTGTAACTCTATGTTATTGTTTTCATTATTGTTTTGTGGATAAACATTATATGTATTATGATTGCAATGAAATTGTATCATATCACTTTGTAGTAACTTATCTTTAATTTTTGTAATGAGATAGTGGATTTGTGATATTTTCATACGCTAGTCGGAAGACTATTCCACTTAGACCATATTATGTTGGACCATAGGTGCTCCGGTGTGAAGTTTGAAGCAATGATAGTTGATACATCAAACATTGATATGTTTTGGCAGCGTTGGTTCTTAGGATAATTTTGTACTTGATGAGATTGCCAGCCCTATGCACAAACTCATTAGCGAGGAATATGCGTTAGTTGCTTCAGGGAGTCTTGTTATTCATTAAATTTTTTTTCCTTATATTCTGGTGCTATGTCTAATTAATATATTTCCATATACAGAGGTTATATGCAGTAACTATTGTGTTGTAAAATGTAATTTTGAAACTAAACTTGTATGTGTTATTTATGATTTTGTATTTGTATTTGAAAACATATTTTGAAACTTTGGTTTCTGGTACTTTTTTTTTTTTTTTTGCCATGTGCTTTTTTCTGCTGAATTCTGTTTAAACTAGTATGCGTTTATTATGAGTCTACTTAAGAATGGGAATTCTTTTTGTTAGATGTCATTCATTTGGTTAAAGATGATTTCATTTTTGGTATATTAGTTATAGATTTAATCTAGAAAAAATTAAAATAATATTTTTATTTAACTTAGCTTTAAGAAACTTTTTTGTATTGTAATTTTTTAGGGAAATGTATTTTTCTTTGACATTGTTACTTTTTTTCTGCGCCAAAGCGCTTAATAAGGTGTAATAATATATGTTGATATTTCCGAATTTGAAATAGTAATTTTTTTTTTTTTTTTGAGATTGTGATTTTTTTTATATATCGCACTTTTTTGTGTGATGCCTGTGATAAGTCATTTTAGTTATGAATAAGTTTTGTAATTTGGCTAAATTATTTATTATGCGTTATTTAGTTGGATTGTTGTTGGGATGTATTGTTGTCATTTTTTCTATGCATTCATCTTTTGAATTTCCTTCTTCCTTTTCGGATGATTCTTCGTTTCACTCCATTTCTTTGGAAGCGGTCTATGCTTTGGTTATGCTTCCATGTTTCATCTGGATGTTACTTGATACTATTTGTATACGTTTACTTCTTACACTTCTTATACTTCCATCCTTTGTATTGTTTGTATTGTAATATGGATTAGTATATGTAACTATTTGTGACAGATTATTATGGGTAGTTTGTTTATTGTACACTTGCTTTATTATTTGGCGATGTATTATTTTGACCTTATCATAAAACTATTGTTGTAAGCATATATTAGAGATTAGCTGACTCCTCCTTTTTCGTTAATGTAGTTTTTAAAAAAAAATAATAAAACCATTTTTTTCTCCAGAGGGGTGGTAGTCTGTTAACGTCAAAAGGGAAGTGATCCGTACTATGCTGATTGTACAGTGTGAATTCAGGGTTGTGGCACTTGTTGGCTTGTTTAATTGTGAGTTGTTTAAACATTTATATGTTAGAAAACGGAGTGTACAGAAAGCGTCGTGAGCGCTAGTCAGTTAGTTATTCTGTACTGGTTTCGGCCAGCTGTGAATAGCTCACGGGTAGTCCGTGAACAGCCGAGTCCGGTGACTGTTTTAGCGGGAGATGTGTGTTCCCGTGGCAGTCTGAGAGGAGTCTAAGTTTGGGCGTTGACTGGATAGTCAGCCCGGTGTCTTGTGTGTGTTCCCAGGGTAGTGTTCGGGAAAGATGTTGATTATTTAGGTGTACCTGTGGATTTCGGTACAGGCATCATTGCCTATTATTTGCCTATTTTTGCTTATCTTTATGAGAACTTTGATTATCTAAGGCAGATAGTAGGCGAGAGCAAACGTGTGTGCAGTTATGAGAAATTAATGTAAGATGAGGCCTTATAACTATAACTACGATTGAAAGCAGTCTTCTTGATGGATTAACTAGCGCTAAGATGTAATGTATTTAGCCTTATACGAGGGGCGTTCGAAAGATTATTGAAGATTGAAGCATGAAATTTTGCACACTTCAAATATGGCATGTGCTAATTGTGTGCACTAAATTGCACCGCAACCGGCTAAACAATACGGCTGCCCTAAACCGTTGAATTGGAGCGTGTTAGCAACATGCGTTATGGGTTCAGAGAATCAAAGAATCAGGAAATGGAGATACGGAGCTGCTTGATCGGCCGCGCTGTGGACGTCCTGCCACAGCCACCAACGCAGAAATGTTGAAATGCGCTGAGTGCATTATTCTTACTGATAGGTGAATCATTACTCAACAATTGGCCTTACAGCTGTCAGTCAGCATTGGTAGTGCAAATGCAGTTATAAAAACTCTCGGATTTTCTAAGGTTTTCGCAAGATGGGTTCCTCGAAGTCTCACAAATGACCACCGATTGCAAAAGGAAAGCAATTTCTTCTGAATTGTTGGAGCGTTTCAATGCTGATGGAGAGAACTTTTTGGCTAAGATCATTACAAGTGACGAAACCTGGGCACATTATTTTGAACCTGAGACAAAAAGTCAGTCAATGGAGTGGCATCATCCGCAATCACCAAGAAGAAAGAAATTCAAGACAATTCCTTCAGCTGGAAAGGTCATGATCACTGTCTTTTGGGGACATTGAAGGTGTGATTCTTGTGGACGTTATGTCAAGAGGAGAGACAATCAATTCGCAAGCTTACATTAAGACATTGAAAAAACTCAATCAACGTTTTCGCAGAGTTTAGCCGCACAAGAATCCAGCAGACCTGCTTCTCCTTCACGACAATGCATGCCCTCACACAAGTCTGGCAACACGGGAAGCAATCACCAAATTGGGTTGGACTGTACTACCCCATCCACCCTATAGTCCCGATTTGGCACCCTCTGATTTTCATCTATTTGGTCCACTTAAAGATGCACTCCATGGGACAAGGTTTGAAGATGATGAAGGAGTGATTCATGCAGCGAAGAAATGGCTACATGATCAAGACAAAATCTGGTACGGGCTAGGAATACATGCACTTGTTTCGCGCTGGCATAAAGCCGTACAAATTGATGGGGATTACGTTGAATAATACCGATATTTACATGACATATCCATGTATATTGTGTATAAATTTCATTCTTTTTGAATAAACAGCTCCTGAGAAAACGTGGTGCTTTACTTTCTGAACGCCCCTCGTAACTATCAGTACTGCGATTGAAAGCAGTCTTCTTGATGGATTAACTAGCACTAAGATGTAATGTATTTGGAGGTCTTATAACTATCAGTACTGCGATTGTCAGCAGTCGTTCTGGTGGATTTACTGATGTAACATTAGAAATGTGATGTAAACAGGGTTTACATCATACTGGAGAGTTATGACATTCTGCGCAATTGATTCTTATTGGATTTGTGTATGCTGTTGTACCTGTGTAGTGTATCGTACCAATGTTGCTGTGCGAATAAAATATGTGCTGTCAGTTGGAAATGAACACTAGTCTGATTCGTTGATCTATGCTTGACAGTACAGGGTGAGTGACTGTACCCTCCATACCACTCACTACAGACTTTATACACAGTAACAGTACAGTGCTAACCCATTTATCGTCTGCTCTGTGTGGGCGCATGTACTACAACAGTCTAACCACTTCAACAGACATATAATAATAAATTCTGTAAGCACCAAACACGGCGCATAAGGCAGAAACCAGTGCTCTCCAGGTTGTTCGTTGTGACGCCACTCCTCTTAGCTCTTGCACATTATTTAGGCCCAACGTTCTTCCTTCTCTTATTATTGTTCTTCTGAGTGTTTCTTTTGGTCTTCCTTTTTTCCTCTTACCCTCAGGAACCCAAGTGAGCGCCTGCAGTGGTATTCTGTTGTTTTGCATTCGTAGGACATGACCGATATATGACCATCGTCTTTTCCTTATATAGTCGGAGACATATTTCTGCCTAGAGTCTTCTCTTATTTGTCGATTAGTCTTGAATTCTTTCCAACTGATGTTCATGAGTTTTCTAAGACATTTGTTCTCGAATGTATTCAGCTTGTTCTCCAATGATTTTGTTATTTTCCAACTCTCACAGCCGTATGTTAACACTGAGATAACATTTGAATTAAACAGACGAAGCTTGGTATGTATATTCAATGATCGTAATTTCCAAATGTTAGATAATCTATTGAAGGCGCTAGCTGCCAAAGCAATTCTAGTATGGATTTCTCTTGTTGTGTCACCATCCTGAGTCATTTTACTGCCTAAATAATTCAAACTTTCAACTTTCTGTAGTTTTTTCCCGTTCAAGATGATATCAAAGGTCTCGTTAGAAAAGTTCATAGCTTTAGTTTTAGAGGCATTTATTTGGAGACCTATTTTAACCGAGAGATGACACAAATTATTTATTGCTTCTTGGGATTGTCTTGGTGTTGAACTTAAGAATGCTACATCATCTGCAAAATCCAGGTCCCCCAGGAATTTTCCATTTGTCCATTTTATACCCATACAGAGATATACTCTACCAAATATACATTAACAGTACCAATTACCCTGTGATATCTTTATCAGCATTGTTAACAGATAGACTTTATCAGTGGTGACCCTTTAGAAAACCATGTAACAATATTAAAAATCGATCCATAAATAACTGAGATATATAATGTATAAATAAAATCAGACGGGCGAACACACTGAACAACGCTCAATGTTTAGGGTCCAAAATTAGTTAGTTTTTTTGACGCGTCTTTTGATTGGCTGGTTGGAATTGATAACTTTTAACCCTGCTTGAATAAGTCCGCCATATGAGAAAAACTTAAGCACAGACAGATTGAGAGCAGATGCAAAGCGTTGGTGACAATTGCCTTTGCCGTCTGGACGACACAGCAGTCTGGAATTGAGCCATTTACTGCTAGTCAATCCTGTGATTGTGTGATTATTCTTTACTTGCGGTAAGATAAATAAGTATTAGTATTTCATTAGCATGTAACTGGCCACAGACTGTGCGCCATATTTTGTTGTTCGACATTGCCAGCTGGAAGAGGTTACGACAACTTAAGTAGGAAGTGCCTAAGCAGACTTAGAGGGAAATGAAACTAATTTGTCTTTGAATATTGCCATAAAATCTTACGACTGTAAGTCCAGAGGCCACTAGCAATCTTCTGCAGTGCCACAGTGTTCTAATGACACATGAAAACATACCTAGGATGTTTGAACAAAAGATTTAACAGGTCACAAGAAGAAAATTGTATACCCCAGCTGATTTTAGGGAGGAAAATCAATGCTTAAGGTGACAGGGGCGTTGCAGCCATATGGGAAGAAGAATGAAAACACAGGACGGAGTGAAGTCAAAGAAAATAGGGTCTAGTGCAAATGGTTCACACACGTGACTGACCCCAGATAATCTTAGTATTGATTAGTTGTGGAATTGTTATAGCCAGCATATAAAAGGGAGGGAATATCCTTCTTTTTCAGGGTTATATTGCCTATTACTTAGTGGTGGCAGGAAACCTGGTGCAGGCAGATCTTTTGTACATTGAAGCCTCAATAAAGCTGCATGCTGCATCTGTGGTCAGGAGACAATTCTTGTGTTGACCTTGCATAGTCTACAGTCATCCACCTCAGACAGGCTGTCAGGTCAAGTCCCTTTAAATGGGGATATGATATCTCATTTTAACAATTTCCACAACCAGAACAGAAATTCCTGTGGGCGTGATGATACCAACAGACCCTCACATAATTGACTATTTGTTATAGAAAGTATTAAATCAGACTGTGGGATACACATACAGTGACACTTTAATATACCAGTTATGGACAAAGGGTCCTCTTTATTTATTTATATGTTGTAAATAAATTTTCCTGATTTGAAAACATTCCTGTCCCAAAAGAATAGAGGTACAGAAAAATAAAAAATTGTAATATATTAATAGAACTTTACCAACAGTCTTACTTACTTCCCTTTTATTGAGTTAAAGTTATGTTTGACATTGTTCATACCTCACAATAGATACATTACCCTAGATACTTGCCATACAACATCACAGAGATTATTTTACACAGAGTGAGATCTTAGAGAGGTAGCGGATAGGGACCCTGAGAACATCATTATCATCAATTAGACTCAGGGAACTTACACAGCTGGACCTCACTTTGTTTACCTTTAGTGTAGCAACATCAATAACCTCTCACATACCACATATTGGGGTCCTGTCCGGGATTATTTTACCACCATAGACCCAGGGTATCTCCATTGTTATAATATAATTAAAATTAATCATTTGTGGAAATTGGATGAGTTGTCATTGCCTATAGTTCAGTACTTTAGTCATATTTGTTTATTTATACTGTATGATTAATAAATTTTGTATGAGAGAAAAGATGGCAGACTTGGCCAAATTCAGATCTGCTACTGTGCAGACGGCAAAAGATCTTGGCATGAGTGGGGACCTTCTGATTCAGTATGTTACTACTGAATGTGACAAATTTATTGATAGGGAAGATAGGAGGTTAGCTGAAGAGAAAAGGTTACAATTAGAAGCAGATAAAGAAGAGAAAAGATTAAAATTAGAGGCAGAAAAATAGGCTAGGAAATTAGAGGCTGATAGAGAGGCTGAGGTTAAAAGGTTACAGTTAGAGGCTGAAAGGGAGGTTAGGCAGATGGAGGCTGAAAAAGAAGAAAAGAGATTGCAAAGGGAGGCAGCGGAAAAGAGATTTCAGAGAGAGGAAGAGGCTAAACGATTGCAGATGGAGGCTGAAAAAGAGGAAAAGAGATTGCAAAGGGAGCATGAGTTAAGACTCAAGGAACTGGAACTTCAAGGACATGTTCCAGAACATGGAAGCAGCCCATCTACCTCTGATACTAGTGCGAGTCAGGGTGCCTCAAATTCAGCCATGAATTTTCGTTTAGATCCTTTTGTAGAGAAAGACGATGAGATCGAGTCTTATCTCAGTAGATATGAGAGATTAGCTACTAACTATGGGTTAGAGAAGGAGAAGTGGAGTTTAAAATTATCCCAAGGTCTTAGGGGAACATCTTATGAAGTGTTCTCAAAGTTGAGCAGAGGGGATCGGGAAGATTATGATATTTTAGAACGGGCTCTATTAATTAGGTATGAGAAGAATGGGGAATTTATAGAAAGAAGTTTAGAACTGCTAAGCTACTGTCTGGGGAGACCTACCACAAATTCTCTGCCAGATTGGAAACCTATTTGGAGAAATGGACTGCTCTGGGGAAAACCCAAGATTTGAAGGAAATGATTATGATAGAGCAACTGAGAGAGTCCATGGCTCCAGACTTGAGAAAATTTCTCATGGAACTAGGTGCAGAGAGGTTGGGGGAGGTTCTCAATGTTGCTGAGAGATATCAGGCAGCCCAGTCAGAAGTAGCTGGAGCAAAAAGGAAACAAGCAGAAAGTAATAAAGCCCCACAAAACCAGAATAAATTTGAAAATAGAGATCATGGTAATAGATTTAAACCCAACTATGATAGGCCAAGATTTGACCCTAGAGACAGAAACCCGCAAGTAAATGATAGGAAACCCTACAGACCAGAAGGAAAATGGTGTAAATATTGTAGGTTAAATAACCATAATACAAAAGACTGTAGGAAGAAACCCCCTCCACATTACGCTGCATGCCATAAAACAGGACATAAGGGAAAGAAGGAACAACCGACTGGACAGCAGGAACCTCATCATCCCCCTGTATGTGAAGAAGTAGTAGGCAATGGGGCTGTGACAGTACGGACTGTTACGTCGGATTAACACTAAGGTGCTGCAAGATTAAACACTAAGTATTTGAACGTGTCTAGTTAGTGTAATAACACTAGTCACAAATCCTATGAGTGATTTAATTAAAGGTTAAGAAATGACGTCATCGAACTTGGGGTAGAATTGCCCAGTAGTTACGACGGAAGTGATGGTTTGAGAGAAGGGGGTTAAGTGAGTTGGTTTTAGGCACGAGACGTGCGAGACAGTGATTTGGGGGTTTGGATCATCTTGTAAGTTCGATGGCTGTGTGTTATTTCTTGAGATGACTGGTTTGTATACCACAGAAGCACATGTATTTATGAACTATTATGAAGTTGTCAGAGTGTGCAGACACTTAATAAAGGTGTTCATTCATATTTAATCCAGCTTGAACTTATTTCCTGAACGTCAGTAGGAAGTGTCGTTTGTTTACATCAGGTAATAGAGAAAAGAATGTTACCATATTTTCGACGATCATGCAGCCTAAAACATAAACACAGTTACGAGTCTCCAAAAGAACCACCTGGGTTATGTTCCTATTCTGTAATCACCATCTCTGACAGTCGCCAGTAAAACAACAGATGAACATTGATAAAAGATTCCACCCCATGCTCACCCTGTCACACTAGACTTGATTTGTCACCGTGACCAAGCCCGCTCACATCTAACTTGATTTGGTGCCGTTCCCGTCCACTCTCCCGGCCACAGGGCCACTACTAAGTGCCTTTATGATACTGGATTGGATTTTGACTCAGTCGTGAGTTCTCACCTGGTGCACCCAGATCAATATACCACAGAAACAGTGGAGATACAAGGGGCAACCAAGGAAGTAGCAACCATGACACTTCCGATTGCAAGAATAAATGTAAAAACTCGCTATGTGGAAGGAGTGATTAGAGCAGCAGTGATAAACGAACCAATCTACCCTCTGATATTGGGGTGTAGATATGTGTTTTTGGGAAATCCCAAAAGACCAGTGATTATGGCAGCAGTACAGACCAGGTCACAGTCAAGGAAGGAGGAAGATAACCCAATAAATACTCATCCAGAGGAGATGAGGAAGGCACAGGATGAGGATGGGTCACTAAAGCCGTGTTTCAGGAAACTCCCAAAAAGCCATACCCCTCCAAACAAAGGAGACTTTTATATGAAGAACAAGTTAATGTATAGGAAAGCTGGAACTGGATCAAATGGTCATGGACAGCTAGTACTTCCAACTTCATATAGGGAAAAGGTGATGGAGTTAGGACATGCTATCCCCTTCAGTGGTCATATGGGGATCCGCCACAGGACAGCGTGTAGCTTGTCATTACTTCTGGCCAGGGATAACGGAAGATATAAAAAGGTATGTCAAATCCTGCCCAGAATGCCAAAGGGTAGCTCCAAAACACTGGACTGCACCTGCAACTTTAGGGGAGATGCCAATCATGGGAACCCCTTTTGAGAGAGTTGCAGTGGATATTGTTGAACCTCTCACGCGTACCAAGAGGAGAAACAGTTACATTCTTACTCTGGTGGACACTTGTTCTATGTGGGGAGAGGCAGTAGCCATGTCATCAATCGACTCAAAACATGTGGCAGAGGCGTTACTTACAATATTCACAAGGTTAGGTTTTCCCCACCAGATCTTGACTGATAATGGATCACAGTTCAAGGGGAGGCTAACTGAGGAAATTTTCAGGATCTTTCAAGCCAGGCACTTTCACTGTAGTCCGTATCACCCCCAAAGGAACGGGCAGGTAGAAAGGTTCAGCGGGACACTTATTTCCATCCTGTGAAAGCTGGCCCATAAAAAACCTGACACATGGGATCAATACTTACCCGTGGCCTTGTTTGCTTATCGGGAAGTCCCACATAATTCAGCAGGAATGGCACCAGCAACATTGTTATTTGGCCGGCCAATCAAAGGTCCATTAGAAGCCTTATTGAGAGCATGGACAGATGAGAAGGCAGAAGATACTGTAACCTCATCATACCAGTATGTGAACGAGCTGACCACTCGCTTAAAAACTGGCTGGAAACTAGCAAATGATAACCTAAGACACGCCAGGAAGAAACATGCTGCATATTATAATAGGAAAGCGAAGGATAGGGAGCTTGCTGTGGGAGAGAAAGTGCTTCTTCTGTTACCCGGCAGCAGCAACAAACTTCAGATTGGATGGCACGGTCCAAACACAGTTCTAGAAAAGGTATCTAGAACTAACTACAAGATAGTCAAGAAAGGAAAGCAAAAAGTCTATCATGTGAACCTTCTTAAGAAATATCATGATAGAAGAAACCTGGAAGGGGCACATAAAATTACCTTGGCCATAGCCACTGAGATGAAAAATGAACCTCTCACCTCTTACGAATACCCCCTAAAACCATGCGAAACTTCTGCACAGGTAAAAATCAGTAATCATCTGACAAAAGGGCAGAGGGAGAAGATTCAAAAGGTTCTGGAGAATCATACAGACGTGTTAACGGACAGACCGGGGCACACTAACTTGTTGGAATATGATATGAAATTACTAGACCCAACACCCATCTGTATGAGAGCCTATAATATCCCATTCGCAAAAGAGAAAGCTTTAAAAGAGGAGATAGATTATTTGTTACAAGAAGGGATTATTTCTCACAGTGAATCTCCTTATAGCTCCAGTGTGGTATTGTTGAGGAAACCCTCTGGGGAACATAGACTGTGCATAGATTACAGGAAACTGAATGCTGTCACAGAAGGTCAGGTGGATCCATTACCTGATACTAACCAACTGTTTGCCAGATTGAATAAGGCAAAATAATTTTCCAAGGTAGATCTCAGTAAGGGTTATTATCAGATTCCAGTGAAGCCTGAGATTCGACATTATCTGGCCTTTAGCACCTCGGAAGGGCACTATGAGTTCAACATGTTGCCGTTTAGATTGAAGAATGCTCCGAGTGTGTTTTCCAGAATGATGCGAAAACCATAGGATCCCCTGAAAAACCCACGTATTACGAATTTCATGGATGATATCCTCATCGCTACGGAAACCTTTGAGGAACACGTTGACTCTCTGAGTATGTTATTTGACAGACTCAGAGAGGCAAACTTAACTGCTAGACCAACAAAATGTTGTATTGGATGCAAGGAATTGGAATTCTTGGGACATACTGTACATCAGGGTAGCATGACCCCTGATCCTAAGAACCTGGAGAAATTGCAGAGGGCACCCAGACCACAGACTAAGAAGGATGTGAGATCCTTTGTCTCACTTTGTGGTTTTTACCAAAAGTATATTTAAAATTTTAACTCTGTGTGTGCTCCTCTGACGGATTTAACTCGTAAAGGGAAACCAGATAAAATAGAATGGTCAGCAGAATGTGAGATGGCATATAATGAGTTAAAGCAAAAACTCACCAGTAAGCCCATATTGAAATTACCTGAGTTCGTTGAGTTCGTGGTGAGAACGGACGCTAGTAATGTGGGATTGGGAGCCACGTTGTTGCAAAGAGCATCTTTACCGGACGGGGAATTGAACCTAGTTGCTTATGCCAGCCGCAAATTAAACAGAGCGGAACAAAACTACTCAACCGTAGAAAAAGAATGTTTGGCTTTAGTCTGGGCGATAAAGAAATTCCAGATCTATCTGTATGGTAGGCATTTCGTGGTCCAAAGCGACCATCAGCCCCTGGTTTTTCTTGCTTAGGCAAAACATGGTAATGCACGATTGTTAAGGTGGTCACTTCTAATTCAAGCTTACTCGTTTACCATTCAGTATATTCCTGGATCGCAGAACGTTCGGGCAGATTTCTTGAGTAGGCACCCACCTGCAGGAAACCAGGATCACACAAAGGCATAGAGGCGTCAATTTGATCGGGATTGTAACACAGATCATAAAGCTGCACTAGTGGTGCAGGCTTTTAACAGGGGAGATATGTAGTAAAGTAAATCTGTGTGACACCTCGCTCAAATTTCCCCGCTTGAAAATTAACTAACGTACTCCTAAAATCTATTAATAACTACCGCATTTGAAATTTGTCTCAAGGCCACCGTAAAATCAACCGCCAACAATTTGACTAAAGAATTTGTATTTTTCTGCTACACTAAGTTAAAAAGGTTACTACCGCCAAACACACCCCCCCCCCCCAACACCCCCCCCCCCAATATTTATTAACGAACGTCGTGAAAATTAACAACCAATCGGATTGTTACCTCGTTTTATAGTGACGAAAAAAAATTTTGGTTGGAGTGAGAAAAATGCCTAATATGTGTTTTTAACAAAAATTAAATAATTTATTCCTCAAAAACTAAAGAGAATTCAAAGGAAAGAGATATCAGGAATTGTAGCGCTGATATTGATTAACATAATACCATAAAGATTTTCCATTAATAAAACTATCTTGACGTAGAAACATTTATTTTATTAATATTTTCAGTCGGGAAAAAGCACAATTAATTACTTTAAAATTACACAGATGAAAACGGGGAAAATAAATAAAGGAAACCTATAGGGGTAGATATAGGACAGCTGGCCGTTTAATAATCAATTTTAATATTAAAAATCGATCCATAAATAACTGAGATATATAAAATATAAATACCAACGGGCTGATCACCCGTTTGCCAGTCACTTTGATTACGGAAACAACGACGAACGGATTGATTTGTCGTTGCCCTAAAGACGCCATTAGGCGTGATGGGAACAACGGCGGAGAAAATCTATTCGCTGTTGCCCTTAAGACGCCACTATGCGTAATGGCCACTGACTGCTTTGCCGGTCGTTGGCTAAGGACGGAAGAAGAAGAAGAAGATAAAATATAAATAGAATCAGACGAGCAAACACACTGAACAACGCTCAATGTTTAGGGTCCAAAATTTTGATTGGCTGGTTGGAATTGATAACTTTTAACCCTGCTTGAATAAGTCCGCCATTTGAGAAAAACTTAAGCACAGACAGATGGAGAGCAGATGCAAAGCGTTGGTGACAAATGCCTTTGCCGTCTGGACGACACAGCAGTCTGGAATTGAGCCATTTACTGCTAGTCAATCCTGTGATTGTGTGATTATTCTTTACTTGCGGTAAGATAAATAAGTATTTCATTAGCATGTAACTGGCCACAGATTGTGCGCCATATTTTTTTGTTCGACGTTGCCAGTTGGAAGAGGTTACGACAACTTAAGTAGGAAGTGCCTAAGCAGACTTAGAGGGAAATGAAACTAATTTGTGTTTGAATATTGCCATAAAATCTTACGACTGTAAGTCCAGAGGCCACTAGCAATCTTCTGCAGTGCCACAGTGTTCTAATGACACATGAAAACATACATAGGATGTTTGAACAAAAGATTTAACAGGTCACAAGAAGAAAATTTTATACCCCAGCTGATTTTAGGGAGGACAATCAATGCTTAAGGTGACAGGGGCGTTGCAGCCATATGGGAAGAAGAATGAAAACACAGGACGGAGTGAAGTCAAAGAAAATAGGGTCTGGTGCAAATGGTTCGCACACGTGACTGACCCCAGATAATCTTAGTATTGATTAGTTGTGGAATTGTTAAAGCCAGCATATAAAAGGGAGGGAATATCCTTCTTTTTCAGGGTTATATTGCCTATTACTTAGTGGTGGCAGGAAACCTGGTGCAGGCAGACCTTTTGTACATTGAAGCCTCAGTAAAGCTGCATGCTGCATCTGTGGTCAGAAGACAATTCTTGTGTTGACCTTGCATAGTCTACAGTCATCCACCTCAGACAGGCTGTCAGGTCAAGTCCCTTTAAATGAGCATATGATATCTCATTTTAACAATTTCCACCACCAGAACAGAAATTCATGTGGGCGTGATGATACCAACAGACCCTCACATAATTGACTATTTGTTATAGAAAGTATTAAATCAGACTGTGGGATACACATACAGTGACACTTTAATATACCAGTTATGGACAAAGGGTCCTCTTTATTTATTTATGTGTTGTAAATAAATTTTCCTGATTTGAAAACATTCCTGTCCCAAAAGAATTGAGGTACAGGAAAATAAAAAAAATTGTAATATATTAATAGAACTTTACCAACAGTCTTACTTACTTGACGTTTATTGAGTTAAAGTTATGTTTGACATTGTTCATACCTCACAATAGATACATTACCCTAGACACTTGCCACACAACATCACAGAGATTATTTTACACAGAGTGAGATCTTAGAGAGGTAGCGGATAGGGACCCTGAGAACATCATCATCATCAATTAGACTCAGGGAACTTACACAGCTGGACCTCACTTTGTTTACCCTTAGTGTAGTAACATCAATAACCTCTCACATACCACAGCGGTTCTATTCTCAAGGTAGTGATCAATCCATTTGTACATTCGCCAACACACACCACTTCTGTGCAGTTTGACTTTCAATCCCTGTTTCCATACTTTATCAAAAGCTTTTACTAAGTCTACGCAAACCACTAGCGAGTGTTTTTTTCTCTTCGAAGGCATCACCGACTTCCTGAGCTATAAATGTGATCTGATCTTCAGTGGATCCGTGTTGTCCGAATCCTGCTTGTTGATGGGTTAATAGGTGTTTGTTTTCCAGGTGCCACATCAGTCTGGTATTAATCATGCGCATCAGTTTTCCTACACAGCTTAGTAGACTGATTGGTCTGTAGACATTTGGTTCTTTCGGGTCTTAGTCTTTCTTTAGTATAGATATCAGTATTCTTCTTCTTCTTCCGTCCTTAGCCACCGACCGTCAAAGCAGTCAGTGGCCATTACGCCTAGTGGCGTCTTAGGGCAACAGCAGATAGGTTTTCTTTGCCATTGTTTCCCATCACGCCTATTGGCGTCTTTAGGACAACGGCAAATCAATCCATTAGATATCAGTATAGCTTCGACTATATGATCACAACTAATGTTAGTAACCAGCTGAACGTCCTCTCGTAGGCAGAAAACATATAGACTTCTTTTCTCTTTCCCGAAACTCATGTTGCACGGAAACAACTCGGTTGGGGTTCGAGAGCAGAAGCTGTTAAAGTCATTTATGAAATATTGGATGAACTGGCAGATCTACTTGAGAGACTGTCCGAAGATACAAACCAAATACATGATACAAGATGTTAGACATAAAGTCTACTTCAAAATGTTTTTAATTTCAATTTTATTGCTTTGCTTTATTTCTGGTACCAAATTATTGGAAAAATTGACCGCTTACAAAACTGCCTACAAGATCCATCAATGAACACTAAAAATGCGGCACTTGATTTGGAGTCTCTCGAAAGAGAATTTAACAATACGAGTGACACTGTTCGCAAAGAAGCAGTTTTGAATGTGAAGACCATTAGCGAAAAATGAGGGATCAAAGTTGAAGGTCGACGCGGGATGCCCGGTGAACTAGCACACGACTTTACATTTACATCAGAAGATGAGATTGCGCGAGTGATGAGGTGCATCGTAGACAGACTACAGCAGAAAATGGCAACACGTCTCAGTCGACTGAAGAATATAAACATAATTTTAATTCCTCTTCAACACTGATAATCTTTTCAAGACAGATAATGCTGAAGATATCCGTCAGAAGTACACTGATCTGGCAAGCTTTTATGACATACATTGATAGCAAGGAACTGTTTTGGAGAAATGCGATGCAAGATGCTACTGTAATGACGAACTGATTCTATTCCAACAACAGCTTTGGAATTACCTTCATTCGTGGTGTCTTACGGAAATGATGTGTTCCCAAACTAATGCAAAGCATTGCAAATTCTTCGTGAGCACTTGAATGACATCTATCATGACAAACATTTACCGGTGGCCCTTCATTTCAATAGGCCTGACCATTCAGGTAATTCCGATATACATGTCACTGCCCTCCGTTCATGGGCCGGTAATGACAAGACTCGCTTTTCGTTGGAGAATCGCCTTATTTTTAAAATGGGCGTTTTAGCTCCCGATGGTTTGAATATATAACATCATTTTGCATAAATTTTGGTAGCTTTTCTCTTTTTCATTCTTTATTCGTTGTCTTTTAGATTTATCTTTTTATGTTTTTGTTTTGGTTCGTTTCGTATCTTTTTATATCTCTTGTTTTTTCGCTATCGTACGTCACTTCCTTGGGATTTCTGTGACAAGAGACTACCGCTTTCTTCCACAGATTCTTTGGATCGAGCTAAGCTTACTTTTACTAGTTCCACAGTTTTGTTTATTCTTCTTTTTTTTCGTTTCGTTGATTATTTACTTTCTTGTTTCAGTACTTCTTTTAGATTTTACGGTTTTCTTGTATTATTATTGTTCTTTTTTTCTCTCATCACTTTTTCCATCTGCTTGTATCGCCCATTTGTTGTATATTTCTCATCATCGTATAGTTTTGTAGTACCTATATGTAATTTTTGTCTTTGTCACCTGTTTGTGGCTGACGAAGGGTAAAACCCGAAACGTCCCTTGTTTCTTGTGAACCGTAATTTGTAAAACTGATTAAATACCGTGTTATTTATTTAAATACTTATATTGCAAATTCTGCTAACGGTTTCTACTTCAGTAGCCAGCTATGATCGTTATTTTAGTACACTAAAGCTAATTCTTTCGTATTTACAAGCGTCTATGGGACTTGGACGTCTGAGCAATCTGGCACTTCTTAGTATTGAAAGATAAAATCTTGAGAACATTTATTTCAATCACATAACTGATCAATTTACAATAATGAAGGTGCGAAAGATCAATGTGTGGCAGAAAAATAGATATCTGCGGTGTACTTTTTATATTTTTAATAAAAAGCTGATTAAAAAGAGCGGTTTATTTCTTTTCTTTTGTGTTTAATTAATTCTTAAATTTAACAATTTCTCAATAATTCGCACTGATGTTCTTAATATAATTCAAAATTCATTACAGTGCTTGATATAGTCCTGTAAACTTCATTTTGATTTGTCTACAAAATGAGCATGCATTTTATCTGGCGATGACCAGATTGTAATATTCACGTCGTCTGGTCCACATTACTTGGGTGTTTATGGTAATGCGTGCACCTCTAGTACAACGGCCAGGTCTGAATGATTGAGACGAGACAGATGGAAGATTAACTACTTTGTATGCCTTGTATATGCATTGACCATAAAGATGTTTTCCTGAAGTAAATAAATGTTGAAGAAGATATTTGTGGACCCTCTACCCGACGTCTTGTGTTCTTCGGCCAGTGATGTCCTGTAATGACCATACCCGTATCCATTCGTGTTCTGTCAGCATGATGGATGAACTTTTGTAATTCTGTGTAGCAGTGCGGGGTTCCTTTTGGGGACTGGAACGGCACTATTTAGGAGTTATTTTATTTGTATAACTTATTGCTTCTCTTGGGGCGTGAGTTTTAGAGATTTCATTTTTCACTGGCTTCAAGTTCGCCAGAGTTGTTGCTTAACTCACTTAATAATTGGGATCCAGGTTCGATGTTAGTTTAAAGTTCTTCAAAGAAGTTGTTATATTATATGCTAGTCCAAGAGAGTCTTTAGTATGCTAGATATAAGTCATTCATTCTATATGTTCAGTCGTTACTCCAAAACGTACGTGAACAATCAACAGTCTTGAAGCTTTCATTATTTTATTTGACTTTCTTCAACATCAAGAAAATGCAGATCGTCAATGAACTTGAACATTATTACAATCAAAGTTATGCATGCATCAGGTAAAGGTTAGCAAATTCTTTTTAGTACAGTATATGGGTTTACTCAGATTTATTGCCTCGATATGCCACATGTTCCTTATTTTTCCTCTTTAATCTCATTCACCTTGTTAAAATCAAGGGTTTTCTTTATTTCCTTTTCCATAGGTTTTTTGCTTCATATGCAGTTTGTTTTTCTCTTTTCTTAGATTTTCCATAATGCATGACAAGGCTTGGGGAAAAATCTGATCCTTACTGTAGGACGAATCTAGTTGCAAAATGTTATAAAAAACGTGGTGGACATACTCACTCTTGTATGAAATAACACATAGAACTGCAACCTAGGAATTTACACATTTCGTTCAACACCATATCCATTGTTTGAATGTCTATAAAAACTATTTCATCCCTTGAGAAGAAACACATCTTGAAAATGCCGCTCTGCTAGTTTAGGACTAGCTCTTCAGAAACATGACCGCTTCCATTGAAAACTTACTTCTAACTAGCCTTTGCTGGGAATACAGCAGCGGCGGGGGTCAACTGAGCTCAACAAATGGATCAATTTATCACGTGTTGAAGCGTGATCTCCATGACCACAGATGGGAAAAAGGTTGTACCGCATTTTTGACCTCAAGCGTCTTACGTTGATGAATTTTTTCTTTTAGTTAACAATCTATCGTCTATATCTCACGTTATTTCGTATTTTGGGCTTTGGTTACAAATTTATAGTCTGTTTCAGACTCCCTACCAGTTAGTACGGCCACATCTGTATTCTACTTAAACCCAAACAACAAAAAGGAAAACCACATGTAACAATCATGTCTCTCCACAACCGTCAGTCCTTGGTGTTTATCAGTTCTGTTGGTGGTATTCGTCCAGGTCGTGAAGCCTAATTGTTCAGTATCTTCTCTCTATGTTATCTCCTTTCACTGTTTTCCTTTAATCTTTACTGTCGCCACAGTAGTACTCCAAATAACGTATTCTAATTTTCCCAAACAAAATGGATTGCTTCCTTCTGATATGAGTGATAAGCTTGTATTGCGCACTGACCTCTTTCACGGTATCATCTTTACTGGTTTTTGCTGTCCATGGTTGTGTTAACATTCTTCTGGAAAACCAGGTCTCTGTGGTTCCATGAATTTTTCTCCTTGTTTAGTAGCTGTCCATGACTTACTTCCGTACATTAAGTGGCTGTACATAACAATGACGAACTCTCTTTCTGACATCAAAGGACAAAGATTTGTACTTTTCATTTTATGGAAAGCTGCTTTTGCCTAAGCTTTTTTTCCTGTGTTGTTTCCTCTATTTGTTTTAAAACGACTCAATTTGTTTTTATTGTTGCAGAATTGGACCGTTCAATTTTTCTTCTATTTTCCTCTCTCTCCCCTCTTTCTATTATTTCTTATTTTCGCTGCACAGAACTCCGAACTAGAGTCATTGTTTCCATTTATCGCACTTCACTTCGTATGTCCAGACAAGCGTATCGCCCATCCCTGAGACATTAATTGAATCCCTAAACGTGATAATACCTCATTGACTCCAGGTAAATGCGAGCGTGAAGTGTTTGCATAAGATTGCATAACCACTTCCAACTTGACAGCAGAATGACTTGCAATACGGGTATAATTGTATAGACCACGATTTGTCTAGACAGACAGTCGGTTTGCGATAAGTCAGGTGATACAAGAAATCAACAGAGTCTGATAAACTATGTAATCAGACTTCCGAATTACTTGGGATGGGTGATTTTAGATAAACGCAATCTTGGAAGACATTTTGAAGAGTGAGCGAAAATGCAATAATAGTAAACTTTGACAAAATTTTGCAGATATCACAACTCAATATATGGACGATAACTGTTTGAATTTTTCAAACGCATGAGTCATGGAAAATATTATACGAAGAAAAGTTGTCATAAAATGAACTTTTGAATGTATTGGATGGCATTGGAGGCGCGAATAAACAATCGCTACGATTGGAAGTTTGTCGAAAACTCCAGGTGGAAGCGTGGGCCTGGAACCTACGATATAAGGTAGAAGAAGTTTGA
>JAMPIV010007186.1:47500-197662 GCA_024509875.1 Oreohelix idahoensis
TTGTTTGGGTTTAAGTAGAATACAGATGTGGCCGTACTAACTGGTAGGGAGTCTGAAACAGACTATAAATTTGTAACCAAAGCCCAAAATACGAAATAACGTGAGATATAGACGATAGATTGTTAACTAAAAGAAAAAATTCATCAACGTAAGACGCTTGAGGTCAAAAATGCGGTACAACCTTTTTCCCATCTGTGGTCATGGAGATCACGCTTCAACACGTGATAAATTGATCCATTTGTTGAGCTCAGTTGACCCCCGCCGCTGCTGTATTCCCAGCAAAGGCTAGTTAGAAGTAAGTTTTCAATGGAAGCGGTCATGTTTCTGAAGAGCTAGTCCTAAACTAGCAGAGCGGCATTTTCAAGATGTGTTTCTTCTCAAGGGATGAAATAGTTTTTATAGACATTCAAACAATGGATATGGTGTTGAACGAAATGTGTAAATTCCTAGGTTGCAGTTCTATGTGTTATTTCATACAAGAGTGAGTATGTCCACCACGTTTTTTATAACATTTTGCAACTAGATTCGTCCTACAGTAAGGATCAGATTTTTCCCCAAGCCTTGTCATGCATTATGGAAAATCTAAGAAAAGAGAAAAACAAACTGCATATGAAGCAAAAAACCTATGGAAAAGGAAATAAAGAAAACCCTTGATTTTAACAAGGTGAATGAGATTAAAGAGGAAAAATAAGGAACATGTGGCATATCGAGGCAATAAATCTGAGTAAACCCATATACTGTACTAAAAAGAATTTGCTAACCTTTACCTGATGCATGCATAACTTTGATTGTAATAATGTTCAAGTTCATTGACGATCTGCATTTTCTTGATGTTGAAGAAAGTCAAATAAAATAATGAAAGCTTCAAGACTGTTGATTGTTCACGTACGTTTTGGAGTAACGACTGAACATATAGAATGAATGACTTATATCTAGCATACTAAAGACTCTCTTGGACTAGCATATAATATAACAACTTCTTTGAAGAACTTTAAACTAACATCGAACCTGGATCCCAATTATTAAGTGAGTTAAGCAACAACTCTGGCGAACTTGAAGCCAGTGAAAAATGAAATCTCTAAAACTCACGCCCCAAGAGAAGCAATAAGTTATACAAATAAAATAACTCCTAAATAGTGCCGTTCCAGTCCCCAAAAGGAACCCCGCACTGCTACACAGAATTACAAAAGTTCATCCATCATGCTGACAGAACACGAATGGATACGGGTATGGTCATTACAGGACATCACTGGCCGAAGAACACAAGACGTCGGGTAGAGGGTCCACAAATATCTTCTTCAACATTTATTTACTTCAGGAAAACATCTTTATGGTCAATGCATATACAAGGCATACAAAGTAGTTAATCTTCCATCTGTCTCGTCTCAATCATTCAGACCTGGCCGTTGTACTAGAGGTGCACGCATTACCATAAACACCCAAGTAATGTGGACCAGACGACGTGAATATTACAATCGCTTGATTTGACATAACTGGCAAACGTAAGGATTGACGTGGTGTGATGTAATGCTGACTATAGTGATGACAGTGTGTTCAGTAGCATATCGAGGGTTTTTAGCGCCCGTGGCGAGCCATGACAACTGTACCCCTGGTCATCGCCAGATAAAATGCATGCTCATTTTGTAGACAAATCAAAATGAAGTTTACAGGACTATATCAAGCACTGTAATGAATTTTGAATTATATTAAGAACATCAGTGCGAATTATTGAGAAATTGTTAAATTTAAGAATTAATTAAACACAAAAGAAAAGAAATAAACCGCTCTTTTTAATCAGCTTTTTATTAAAAATATAAAAAGTACACCGCAGATATCTATTTTTCTGCCACACATTGATCTTTCGCACCTTCATTATTGTAAATTGATCAGTTATGTGATTGAAATAAATGTTCTCAAGATTTTATCTTTCAATACTAAGAAGTGCCAGATTGCTCAGACGTCCAAGTCCCATAGACGCTTGTAAATACGAAAGAATTAGCTTTAGTGTACTAAAATAACGATCATAGCTGGCTACTGAAGTAGAAACCGTTAGCAGAATTTGCAATATAAGTATTTAAATAAATAACACGGTATTTAATCAGTTTTACAAATTACGGTTCACAAGAAACAAGGGACGTTTCGGGTTTTACCCTTCGTCAGCCACAAACAGGTGACAAAGACAAAAATTACATATAGGTACTACAAAACTATACGATGATGAGAAATATACAACAAATGGGCGATACAAGCAGATGGAAAAAGTGATGAGAGAAAAAAAGAACAATAATAATACAAGAAAACCGTAAAATCTAAAAGAAGTACTGAAACAAGAAAGTAAATAATCAACGAAACGAAAAAAAAAGAAGAATAAACAAAACTGTGGAACTAGTAAAAGTAAGCTTAGCTCGATCCAAAGAATCTGTGGAAGAAAGCGGTAGTCTCTTGTCACAGAAATCCCAAGGAAGTGACGTACGATAGCGAAAAAACAAGAGATATAAAAAGATACGAAACGAACCAAAACAAAAACATAAAAAGATAAATCTAAAAGACAACGAATAAAGAATGAAAAAGAGAAAAGCTACCAAAATTTATGCAAAATGATGTTGTATATTCAAACCATCGGGAGCTAAAACGCCCATTTTAAAAATAAGGCGATTCTCCAACGAAAAGCGAGTCTTGTCATTACCGGCCCATGAACGGAGGGCAGTGACATGTATATCGGAATTACCTGAATGGTCAGGCCTATTGAAATGAAGGGCCACCGGTAAATGTTTGTCATGATAGATGTCATTCAAGTGCTCACGAAGAATTTGCAATGCTTTGCATTAGTTTGGGAACACATCATTTCCGTAAGACACCACGAATGAAGGTAATTCCAAAGCTGTTGTTGGAATAGAATCAGTTCGTCATTACAGTAGCATCTTGCATCGCATTTCTCCAAAACAGTTCCTTGCTATCAATGTATGTCATAAAAGCTTGCCAGATCAGTGTACTTCTGACGGATATCTTCAGCATTATCTGTCTTGAAAAGATTATCAGTGTTGAAGAGGAATTAAAATTATGTTTATATTCTTCAGTCGACTGAGACGTGTTGCCATTTTCTGCTGTAGTCTGTCTACGATGCACCTCATCACTCGCGCAATCTCATCTTCTGATGTAAATGTAAAGTCGTGTGCTAGTTCACCGGGCATCCCGCGTCGACCTTCAACTTTGATCCTTCATTTTTCGCTAATGGTCTTCACATTCAAAACTGCTTCTTTGCGAACAGTGTCACTCGTATTGTTAAATTCTCTTTCGAGAGACTCCAAATCAAGTGCCGCATTTTTAGTGTTCATTGATGGATCTTGTAGGCAGTTTTGTAAGCGGTCAATTTTTCCAATAATTTGGTACCAGAAATAAAGCAAAGCAATAAAATTGAAATTAAAAACATTTTGAAGTAGACTTTATGTCTAACATCTTGTATCATGTATTTGGTTTGTATCTTCGGACAGTCTCTCAAGTAGATCTGCCAGTTCATCCAATATTTCATAAATGACTTTAACAGCTTCTGCTCTCGAACCCCAACCGAGTTGTTTCCGTGCAACATGAGTTTCGGGAAAGAGAAAAGAAGTCTATATGTTTTCTGCCTACGAGAGGACGTTCAGCTGGTTACTAACATTAGTTGTGATCATATAGTCGAAGCTATACTGATATCTAATGGATTGATTTGCCGTTGTCCTAAAGACGCCAATAGGCGTGATGGGAAACAATGGCAAAGAAAACCTATCTGCTGTTGCCCTAAGACGCCACTAGGCGTAATGGCCACTGACTGCTTTGACGGTCGGTGGCTAAGGACGGAAGAAGAAGAAGAATACTGATATCTATACTAAAGAAAGACTAAGACCCGAAAGAACCAAATGTCTACAGACCAATCAGTCTACTAAGCTGTGTAGGAAAACTGATGCGCATGATTAATACCAGACTGATGTGGCACCTGGAAAACAAACACCTATTAACCCATCAACAAGCAGGATTCGGACAACACGGATCCACTGAAGATCAGATCACATTTATAGCTCAGGAAGTCGGTGATGCCTTCGAAGAGAAAAAAACACTCGCTAGTGGTTTGCGTAGACTTAGTAAAAGCTTTTGATAAAGTATGGAAACAGGGATTGAAAGTCAAACTGCACAGAAGTGGTGTGTGTTGGCGAATGTACAAATGGATTGATCACTACCTTGAGAATAGAACCGCTGTGGTATGTGAGAGGTTATTGATGTTACTACACTAAGGGTAAACAAAGTGAGGTCCAGCTGTGTAAGTTCCCTGAGTCTAATTGATGATGATGATGTTCTCAGGGTCCCTATCCGCTACCTCTCTAAGATCTCACTCTGTGTAAAATAATCTCTGTGATGTTGTGTGGCAAGTGTCTAGGGTAATGTATCTATTGTGAGGTATGAACAATGTCAAACATAACTTTAACTCAATAAACGTCAAGTAAGTAAGACTGTTGGTAAAGTTCTATTAATATATTACAATTTTTTTTATTTTCCTGTACCTCAATTCTTTTGGGACAGGAATGTTTTCAAATCAGGAAAATTTATTTACAACACATAAATAAATAAAGAGGACCCTTTGTCCATAACTGGTATATTAAAGTGTCACTGTATGTGTATCCCACAGTCTGATTTAATACTTTCTATAACAAATAGTCAATTATGTGAGGGTCTGTTGGTATCATCACGCCCACATGAATTTCTGTTCTGGTGGTGGAAATTGTTAAAATGAGATATCATATGCTCATTTAAAGGGACTTGACCTGACAGCCTGTCTGAGGTGGATGACTGTAGACTATGCAAGGTCAACACAAGAATTGTCTTCTGACCACAGATGCAGCATGCAGCTTTACTGAGGCTTCAATGTACAAAAGGTCTGCCTGCACCAGGTTTCCTGCCACCACTAAGTAATAGGCAATATAACCCTGAAAAAGAAGGATATTCCCTCCCTTTTATATGCTGGCTTTAACAATTCCACAACTAATCAATACTAAGATTATCTGGGGTCAGTCACGTGTGCGAACCATTTGCACCAGACCCTATTTTCTTTGACTTCACTCCGTCCTGTGTTTTCATTCTTCTTCCCATATGGCTGCAACGCCCCTGTCACCTTAAGCATTGATTGTCCTCCCTAAAATCAGCTGGGGTATAAAATTTTCTTCTTGTGACCTGTTAAATCTTTTGTTCAAACATCCTATGTATGTTTTCATGTGTCATTAGAACACTGTGGCACTGCAGAAGATTGCTAGTGGCCTCTGGACTTACAGTCGTAAGATTTTATGGCAATATTCAAACACAAATTAGTTTCATTTCCCTCTAAGTCTGCTTAGGCACTTCCTACTTAAGTTGTCGTAACCTCTTCCAACTGGCAACGTCGAACAAAAAAATATGGCGCACAATCTGTGGCCAGTTACATGCTAATGAAATACTTATTTATCTTACCGCAAGTAAAGAATAATCACACAATCACAGGATTGACTAGCAGTAAATGGCTCAATTCCAGACTGCTGTGTCGTCCAGACGGCAAAGGCATTTGTCACCAACGCTTTGCATCTGCTCTCCATCTGTCTGTGCTTAAGTTTTTCTCAAATGGCGGACTTATTCAAGCAGGGTTAAAAGTTATCAATTCCAACCAGCCAATCAAAATTTTGGACCCTAAACATTGAGCGTTGTTCAGTGTGTTCGCTCGTCTGATTCTATTTATATTTTATCTTCTTCTTCTTCTTCCGTCCTTAGCCAACGACCGGCAAAGCAGTCAGTGGCCATTACGCATAGTGGCGTCTTAAGGGCAACAGCGAATAGATTTTCTCCGCCGTTGTTCCCATCACGCCTAATGGCGTCTTTAGGGCAACGACAAATCAATCCGTTCGTCGTTGTTTCCGTAATCAAAGTGACTGGCAAACGGGTGATCAGCCCGTTGGTATTTATATTTTATATATCTCAGTTATTTATGGATCGATTTTTAATATTAAAATTGATTATTAAACGGCCAGCTGTCCTATATCTACCCCTATAGGTTTCCTTTATTTATTTTTCCCCGTTTTCATCTGTGTAATTTTAAAGTAATTAATTGTGCTTTTTCCCGACTGAAAATATTAATAAAATAAATGTTTCTACGTCAAGATAGTTTTATTAATGGAAAATCTTTATGGTATTATGTTAATCAATATCAGCGCTACAATTCCTGATATCTCTTTCCTTTGAATTCTCTTTAGTTTTTGAGGAATAAATTATTTAATTTTTGTTAAAAACACATATTAGGCATTTTTCTCACTCCAACCAAAATTTTTTTTCGTCACTAAAAACTAGGTAACAATCCGATTGGTTGTTAATTTTCACGACGTTTTCGTTAATAAATATTGGGGGGGGGGGGGGGGTGTTGGGGGGGAGGGTGTTTGGCGGTAGTAACCTTTTTAACTTAGTGTAGCAGAAAAATACAAATTCTTTAGTCAAATTGTTGGCGGTTGATTTTACGGTGGCCTTGAGACAAATTTCAAATGCGGTAGTTATTAATAGATTTTAGGAGTACGTTAGTTAATTTTCAAGCGGGGAAATTTGAGCGAGGTGTCACACAGATTTACTTTACTACATATCTCCCCTGTTAAAAGCCTGCACCACTAGTGCAGCTTTATGATCTGTGTTACAATCCCGATCAAATTGACGCCTCTATGCCTTTGTGTGATCCTGGTTTCCTGCAGGTGGGTGCCTACTCAAGAAATCTGCCCGAACGTTCTGCGATCCAGGAATATACTGAATGGTAAACGAGTAAGCTTGAATTAGAAGTGACCACCTTAACAATCGTGCATTACCATGTTTTGCCTAAGCAAGAAAAACCAGGGGCTGATGGTCGCTTTGGACCACGAAATGCCTACCATACAGATAGATCTGGAATTTCTTTATCGCCCAGACTAAAGCCAAACATTCTTTTTCTACGGTTGAGTAGTTTTGTTCCGCTCTGTTTAATTTGCGGCTGGCATAAGCAACTAGGTTCAATTCCCCGTCCGGTAAAGATGCTCTTTGCAACAACGTGGCTCCCAATCCCACATTACTAGCGTCCGTTCTCACCACGAACTCAGGTAATTTCAATATGGGCTTACTGGTGAGTTTTTGCTTTAACTCATTATATGCCATCTCACATTCTGCTGACCATTCTATTTTATCTGGTTTCCCTTTACGAGTTAAATCCGTCAGAGGAGCACACACAGAGTTAAAATTTTAAATATACTTTTGGTAAAAACCACAAAGTGAGACAAAGGATCTCACATCCTTCTTAGTCTGTGGTCTGGGTGCCCTCTGCAATTTCTCCAGGTTCTTAGGATCAGGGGTCATGCTACCCTGATGTACAGTATGTCCCAAGAATTCCAATTCCTTGCATCCAATACAACATTTTGTTGGTCTAGCAGTTAAGTTTGCCTCTCTGAGTCTGTCAAATAACATACTCAGAGAGTCAACGTGTTCCTCAAAGGTTTCCGTAGCGATGAGGATATCATCCATGAAATTCGTAATACGTGGGTTTTTCAGGGGATCCTATGGTTTTCGCATCATTCTGGAAAACACACTCGGAGCATTCTTCAATCTAAACGGCAACATGTTGAACTCATAGTGCCCTTCCGAGGTGCTAAAGGCCAGATAATGTCGAATCTCAGGCTTCACTGGAATCTGATAATAACCCTTACTGAGATCTACCTTGGAAAATTATTTTGCCTTATTCAATCTGGCAAACAGTTGGTTAGTATCAGGTAATGGATCCACCTGACCTTCTGTGACAGCATTCAGTTTCCTGTAATCTATGCACAGTCTATGTTCCCCAGAGGGTTTCCTCAACAATACCACACTGGAGCTATAAGGAGATTCACTGTGAGAAATAATCCCTTCTTGTAACAAATAATCTATCTCCTCTTTTAAAGCTTTCTCTTTTGCGAATGGGATATTATAGGCTCTCATACAGATGGGTGTTGGGTCTAGTAATTTCATATCATATTCCAACAAGTTAGTGTGCCCCGGTCTGTCCGTTAACACGTCTGTATGATTCTCCAGAACCTTTTGAATCTTCTCCCTCTGCCCTTTTGTCAGATGATTACTGATTTTTACCTGTGCAGAAGTTTCGCATGGTTTTAGGGGGTATTCGTAAGAGGTGAGAGGTTCATTTTTCATCTCAGTGGCTATGGCCAAGGTAATTTTATGTGCCCCTTCCAGGTTTCTTCTTCTATCATGATATTTCTTAAGAAGGTTCACATGATAGACTTTTTGCTTTCCTTTCTTGACTATCTTGTAGTTAGTTCTAGATACCTTTTCTAGAACTGTGTTTGGACCGTGCCATCCAATCTGAAGTTTGTTGCTGCTGCCGGGTAACAGAAGAAGCACTTTCTCTCCCACAGCAAGCTCCCTATCCTTCGCTTTCCTATTATAATATGCAGCATGTTTCTTCCTGGGCGTGTCTTAGGTTATCATTTGCTAGTTTCCAGCCAGTTTTTTTAAGCGAGTGGTCAGCTCGTTCACATACTGGTATGATGAGGTTACAGTATCTTCTGCCTTCTCATCTGTCCATGCTCTCAATAAGGCTTCTAATGGACCTTTGATTGGCCGGCCAAATAACAATGTTGCTGGTGCCATTCCTGCTGAATTATGTGGGACTTCCCGATAAGCAAACAAGGCCACGGGTAAGTATTGATCCCATGTGTCAGGTTTTTTATGGGCCAGCTTTCACAGGATGGAAATAAGTGTCCCGCTGAACCTTTCTACCTGCCCGTTCCTTTGGGGGTGATACGGACTACAGTGAAAGTGCCTGGCTTGAAAGATCCTGAAAATTTCCTCAGTTAGCCTCCCCTTGAACTGTGATCCATTATCAGTCAAGATCTGGTGGGGAAAACCTAACCTTGTGAATATTGTAAGTAACGCCTCTGCCACATGTTTTGAGTCGATTGATGACATGGCTACTGCCTCTCCCCACATAGAACAAGTGTCCACCAGAGTAAAAAATGTAACTGTTTTTCTCCTCTTGGTACGCGTGAGAGGTTCAACAATATCCACTGCAACTCTCTCAAAAGGGGTTCCCATGATTGGCATCTCCCCTAAAGTTGCAGGTGCAGTCCAGTGTTTTGGAGCTACCCTTTGGCATTCTGGGCAGGATTTGACATACCTTTTTATATCTTCCGTTATCCCTGGCCAGAAGTAATGACAAGCTACACGCTGTCCTGTGGCGGATCCCCATATGACCACTGAAGGGGATAGCATGTCCTAACTCCATCACCTTTTCCCTATATGAAGTTGGAAGTACTAGCTGTCCATGACCATTTGATCCAGTTCCAGCTTTCCTATACATTAACTTGTTCTTCATATAAAGTCTCCTTTGTTTTTGGAGGGGTATGGCTTTTTGGGAGTTTCCTGAAACACGGCTTTAGTGACCCATCCTCATCCTGTGCCTTCCTCATCTCCTCTGGATGAGTATTTATTGGGTTATCTTCCTCCTTCCTTGACTGTGACCTGGTCTGTACTGCTGCCATAATCACTGGTCTTTTGGGATTTCCCAAAAACACATATCTACACCCCAATATCAGAGGGTAGATTGGTTCGTTTATCACTGCTGCTCTAATCACTCCTTCCACATAGCGAGTTTTTACATTTATTCTTGCAATCGGAAGTGTCATGGTTGCTACTTCCTTGGTTGCCCCTTGTATCTCCACTGTTTCTGTGGTATATTGATCTGGGTGCACCAGGTGAGAACTCACGACTGAGTCAAAATCCAATCCAGTATCATAAAGGCACTTAGTAGTGGCCCTGTGGCCGGGAGAGTGGACGGGAACGGCACCAAATCAAGTTAGATGTGAGCGGGCTTGGTCACGGTGACAAATCAAGTCTAGTGTGACAGGGTGAGCATGGGGTGGAATCTTTTATCAATGTTCATCTGTTGTTTTACTGGCGACTGTCAGAGATGGTGATTACAGAATAGGAACATAACCCAGGTGATTCTTTTAGGCTGCATGATCGTCGAAAATATGGTAACATTCTTTTCTCTATTACCTGATGTAAACAAACGACACTTCCTACTGACGTTCAGGAAATAAGTTCAAGCTGGATTAAATATGAATGAACACCTTTATTAAGTGTCTGCACACTCTGACAACTTCATAATAGTTCATAAATACATGTGCTTCTGTGGTATACAAACCAGTCATCTCAAGAAATAACACACAGCCATCGAACTTACAAGATGATCCAAACCCCCAAATCACTGTCTCGCACGTCTCGTGCCTAAAACCAACTCACTTAACCCCCTTCTCTCAAACCATCACTTCCGTCGTAACTACTGGGCAATTCTACCCCAAGTTCGATGACGTCATTTCTTAACCTTTAATTAAATCACTCATAGGATTTGTGACTAGTGTTATTACACTAACTAGACACGTTCAAATACTTAGTGTTTAATCTTGCAGCACCTTAGTGTTAATCCGACGTAACAGTCCGTACTGTCACAGCCCCATTGCCTACTACTTCTTCACATACAGGGGGATGATGAGGTTCCTGCTGTCCAGTCGGTTGTTCCTTCTTTCCCTTATGTCCTGTTTTATGGCATGCAGCGTAATGTGGAGGGGGTTTCTTCCTACAGTCTTTTGTATTATGGTTATTTAACCTACAATATTTACACCATTTTCCTTCTGGTCTGTAGGGTTTCCTATCATTTACTTGCGGGTTTCTGTCTCTAGGGTCAAATCTTGGCCTATCATAGTTGGGTTTAAATCTATTACCATGATCTCTATTTTCAAATTTATTCTGGTTTTGTGGGGCTTTATTACTTTCTGCTTGTTTCCTTTTTGCTTCAGCTACTTCTGACTGGGCTGCCTGATATCTCTCAGCAACATTGAGAACCTCCCCCAACCTCTCTGCACCTAGTTCCATGAGAAATTTTCTCAAGTCTGGAGCCATGGACTCTCTCAGTTGCTCTATCATAATCATTTCCTTCAAATCTTGGGTTTTCCCCAGAGCAGTCCATTTCTCCAAATAGGTTTCCAATCTGGCAGAGAATTTGTGGTAGGTCTCCCCAGACAGTAGCTTAGCAGTTCTAAACTTCTTTCTATAAATTCCCCATTCTTCTCATACCTAATTAATAGAGCCCGTTCTAAAATATCATAATCTTCCCGATCCCCTCTGCTCAACTTTGAGAACACTTCATAAGATGTTCCCCTAAGACCTTGGGATAATTTTAAACTCCACTTCTCCTTCTCTAACCCATAGTTAGTAGCTAATCTCTCATATCTACTGAGATAAGACTCGATCTCATCGTCTTTCTCTACAAAAGGATCTAAACGAAAATTCATGGCTGAATTTGAGGCACCCTGACTCGCACTAGTATCAGAGGTAGATGGGCTGCTTCCATGTTCTGGAACATGTCCTTGAAGTTCCAGTTCCTTGAGTCTTAACTCATGCTCCCTTTGCAATCTCTTTTCCTCTTTTTCAGCCTCCATCTGCAATCGTTTAGCCTCTTCCTCTCTCTGAAATCTCTTTTCCGCTGCCTCCCTTTGCAATCTCTTTTCTTCTTTTTCAGCCTCCATCTGCCTAACCTCCCTTTCAGCCTCTAACTGTAACCTTTTAACCTCAGCCTCTCTATCAGCCTCTAATTTCCTAGCCTATTTTTCTGCCTCTAATTTTAATCTTTTCTCTTCTTTATGTGCTTCTAATTGTAACCTTTTCTCTTCAGCTAACCTCCTATCTTCCCTATCAATAAATTTGTCACATTCAGTAGTAACATACAGAATCAGAAGGTCCCCACTCATGCCAAGATCTTTTGCCGTCTGCACAGTAGCAGATCTGAATTTGGCCAAGTCTGCCATCTTTTCTCTCATACAAAATTTATTAATCATACAGTATAAATAAACAAATATGACTAAAGTACTGAACTATAGGCAATGACAACTCATCCAATTTCCACAAATGATTAATTTTAATTATATTATAACAATGGAGATACCCTGGGTCTATGGTGGTAAAATAATCCCGGACAGGACCCCAATATGTGGTATGTGAGAGGTTATTGATGTTGCTACACTAAAGGTAAACAAAGTGAGGTCCAGCTGTGTAAGTTCCCTGAGTCTAATTGATGATAATGATGTTCTCAGGGTCCCTATCCGCTACCTCTCTAAGATCTCACTCTGTGTAAAATAATCTCTGTGATGTTGTATGGCAAGTATCTAGGGTAATGTATCTATTGTGAGGTATGAACAATGTCAAACATAACTTTAACTCAATAAAAGGGAAGTAAGTAAGACTGTTGGTAAAGTTCTATTAATATATTACAATTTTTTATTTTCCTGTACCTCTATTCTTTTGGGACAGGAATGTTTTCAAATCAGGAAAATTTATTTACAACATATAAATAAATAAAGAGGACCCTTTGTCCATAACTGGTATATTAAAGTGTCACTGTATGTGTATCCCACAGTCTGATTTAATACTTTCTATAACAAATAGTCAATTATGTGAGGGTCTGTTGGTATCATCACGCCCACAGGAATTTCTGTTCTGGTTGTGGAAATTGTTAAAATGAGATATCATATCCCCATTTAAAGGGACTTGACCTGACAGCCTGTCTGAGGTGGATGACTGTAGACTATGCAAGGTCAACACAAGAATTGTCTCCTGACCACAGATGCAGCATGCAGCTTTATTGAGGCTTCAATGTACAAAAGATCTGCCTGCACCAGGTTTCCTGCCACCACTAAGTAATAGGCAATATAACCCTGAAAAAGAAGGATATTCCCTCCCTTTTATATGCTGGCTATAACAATTCCACAACTAATCAATACTAAGATTATCTGGGGTCAGTCACGTGTGTGAACCATTTGCACTAGACCCTATTTTCTTTGACTTCACTCCGTCCTGTGTTTTCATTCTTCTTCCCATATGGCTGCAACGCCCCTGTCACCTTAAGCATTGATTTTCCTCCCTAAAATCAGCTGGGGTATACAATTTTCTTCTTGTGACCTGTTAAATCTTTTGTTCAAACATCCTAGGTATGTTTTCATGTGTCATTAGAACACTGTGGCACTGCAGAAGATTGCTAGTGGCCTCTGGACTTACAGTCGTAAGATTTTATGGCAATATTCAAAGACAAATTAGTTTCATTTCCCTCTAAGTCTGCTTAGGCACTTCCTACTTAAGTTGTCGTAACCTCTTCCAGCTGGCAATGTCGAACAACAAAATATGGCGCACAGTCTGTGGCCAGTTACATGCTAATGAAATACTAATACTTATTTATCTTACCGCAAGTAAAGAATAATCACACAATCACAGGATTGACTAGCAGTAAATGGCTCAATTCCAGACTGCTGTGTCGTCCAGACGGCAAAGGCAATTGTCACCAACGCTTTGCATCTGCTCTCAATCTGTCTGTGCTTAAGTTTTTCTCATATGGCGGACTTATTCAAGCAGGGTTAAAAGTTATCAATTCCAACCAGCCAATCAAAAGACGCGTCAAAAAAACTAACTAATTTTGGACCCTAAACATTGAGCGTTGTTCAGTGTGTTCGCCCGTCTGATTTTATTTATACATTATATATCTCAGTTATTTATGGATCGATTTTTAATATTGTTACATGGTTTTCTAAAGGGTCACCACTGATAAAGTCTATCTGTTAACAATGCTGATAAAGATATCACAGGGTAATTGGTACTGTTAATGTATATTTGGTAGAGTATATCTCTGTATGGGTATAAAATGGACAAATGGAAAATTCCTGGGGGACCTGGATTTTGCAGATGATGTAGCATTCTTAAGTTCAACACCAAGACAATCCCAAGAAGCAATAAATAATTTGTGTCATCTCTCGGTTAAAATAGGTCTCCAAATAAATGCCTCTAAAACTAAAGCTATGAACTTTTCTAACGAGACCTTTGATATCATCTTGAACGGGAAAAAACTACAGAAAGTTGAAAGTTTGAATTATTTAGGCAGTAAAATGACTCAGGATGGTGACACAACAAGAGAAATCCATACTAGAATTGCTTTGGCAGCTAGCGCCTTCAATAGATTATCTAACATTTGGAAATTACGATCATTGAATATACATACCAAGCTTCGTCTGTTTAATTCAAATGTTATCTCAGTGTTAACATACGGCTGTGAGAGTTGGAAAATAACAAAATCATTGGAGAACAAGCTGAATACATTCGAGAACAAATGTCTTAGAAAACTCATGAACATCAGTTGGAAAGAATTCAAGACTAATCGACAAATAAGAGAAGACTCTAGGCAGAAATATGTCTCCGACTATATAAGGAAAAGACGATGGTCATATATCGGTCATGTCCTACGAATGCAAAACAACAGAATACCACTGCAGGCGCTCACTTGGGTTCCTGAGGGTAAGAGGAAAAAAGGAAGACCAAAAGAAACACTCAGAAGAACAATAATAAGAGAAGGAAGAACGTTGGGCCTAAATAATGTGCAAGAGCTAAGAGGAGTGGCGTCACAACGAACAACCTGGAGAGCACTGGTTTCTGCCTTATGCGCCGTGTTTGGTGCTTACAGAATTTATTATTATATGTCTGTTGAAGTGGTTAGACTGTTGTAGTACATGCGCCCACACAGAGCAGACGATAAATGGGTTAGCACTGTACTGTTACTGTGTATAAAGTCTGTAGTGAGTGGTATGGAGGGTACAGTCACTCACCCTGTACTGTCAAGCATAGATCAACGAATCAGACTAGTGTTCATTTCCAACTGACAGCACATATTTTATTCGCACAGCAACATTGGTACGATACACTACACAGGTACAACAGCATACACAAATCCAATAAGAATCAATTGCGCAGAATGTCATAACTCTCCAGTATGATGTAAACCCTGTTTACATCACATTTCTAATGTTACATCAGTAAATCCACCAGAACGACTGCTGACAATCGCAGTACTGATAGTTATAAGACCTCCAAATACATTACATCTTAGTGCTAGTTAATCCATCAAGAAGACTGCTTTCAATCGCAGTACTGATAGTTACGAGGGGCGTTCAGAAAGTAAAGCACCACATCGTTTTTCTCAGGAGCTGTTTATTCAAAAAGAATGAAATTTATACACAATATACATGGATATGTCATGTAAATATCGGTATTATTCAACGTAATCCCCATCAATTTGTACGGCTTTATGCCAGCGCGAAACAAGTGCATGTATTCCTAGCCCGTACCAGATTTTGTCTTGATCATGTAGCCATTTCTTCGCTGCATGAATCACTCCTTCATCATCTTCAAACCTTGTCCCACGGAGTGCATCTTTAAGTGGACCAAATAGATGAAAATCAGAGGGTGCCAAATCGGGACTATAGGGTGGATGGGGTAGTACAGTCCAACCCAATTTGGTGATTGCTTCCCGTGTTGCCAGACTTGTGTGAGGGCATGCATTGTCGTGAAGGAGAAGCAGGTCTGCTGGATTCTTGTGCGGCTAAACTCTGCGAAAACGTTGATTGAGTTTTTTCAATGTCTTAATGTAAGCTTGCGAATTGATTGTCTCTCCTCTTGACATAACGTCCACAAGAATCACACCTTCAATGTCCCCAAAAGACAGTGATCATGACCTTTCCAGCTGAAGGAATTGTCTTGAATTTCTTTCTTCTTGGTGATTGCGGATGATGCCACTCCATTGACTGACTTTTTGTCTCAGGTTCAAAATAATGTGCCCAGGTTTCGTCACTTGTAATGATCTTAGCCAAAAAGTTCTCTCCATCAGCATTGAAACGCTCCAACAATTCAGAAGAAATTGCTTTCCTTTTGCAATCGGTGGTCATTTGTGAGACTTCGAGGAACCCATCTTGCGAAAACCTTAGAAAATCCGAGAGTTTTTATAACTGCATTTGCACTACCAATGCTGACTGACAGCTGTAAGGCCAATTGTTGAGTAATGATTCACCTATCAGTAAGAATAATGCACTCAGCGCATTTCAACATTTCTGCGTTGGTGGCTGTGGCAGGACGTCCACAGCGCGGCCGATCAAGCAGCTCCGTATCTCCATTTCCTGATTCTTTGATTCTCTGAACCCAGCGACTGACTGTACTCCTGTCGACTGCAAAACTTCCATACACATCACATAGACGCTTGTGAATATTCACAACAGTTTCCTTCTCTGCAACGAGAAATTCTATCACAATTTGCTGTTTATAACGCATGTTGCTAACACGCTCCAATTCAACGGTTTAGGACAGCCGTATTTTTTGGCCGGTTGCGGTGCAATTTAGTGCACACAATTGGCACATGCCATATTTGAAGTGTGCAAAATGTCATGCTTCTATCTTCATTATTAGCTGAGAAAAACGATGTGGTGCATTACTTTCTGAACGCCCCTCGTATAAGGCCTCCAAATACATTACATCTTAGCGCTAGTTAATCCATCAAGAAGACTGCTTTCAATCGTAGTACTGATAGTTATAAGGCCTCCAAATACGTTACATCTTAGCGATTTCTCATAAGACTGCACACACGGCAGTTTGCAATAATCTCGCCTACTATCCAAGACCTTAGGAACATCTCATTAAATAAAGTTCTCTTATCTGCAGATAATCACTCATAAATAAGCAAATAATAGGCAATGATGCCTGTACCGAAATCCACAGGTACACCTAAATAATCAACATCTTTCCCGAACACTACCCTGGGAACACACACAAGACACCGGGCTGACTATCCAGTCAACGCCCAAACTTAGACTCCTCTCAGACTGCCACGGGAACACACATCTCCCGCTAAAACAGTCACCGGACTCGGCTGTTCACGGACTACCCGTGAGCTATTCACAGCTGGCCGAAACCAGTACAGAATAACTAACTGACTAGCGCTCACGACGCTTTCTGTACACTCCGTTTTCTAACATATAAATGTTTAAACAACTCACAATTAAACAAGCCAACAAGTGCCACAACCCTGAATTCACACTGTACAATCAGCATAGTACGGATCACTTCCCTTTTGACGTTAACAGACTACCACCACCTCCGGAGAAAAAAATGGTTTTTTATCATTTTTCTGAAAAACTACATCAACGAAAAATGAGGGGTTAGCTAAGCTCTAATATATGATTACAACAATAGTTTTATGATAAGGTCAAAATAATACATCGCCAAATAATAAAGCAAGTGTACAATAAACAAACTACCCATAATAATCTGTCACAAATAGTTACATATACTAATCCATATTACAATACAAACAATACAAAGGATGGAAGTATAAGAAGTGTAAGAAGTAAACGTATACAAATAGTATCAAGTAACATCCAGATGAAACATGGAAGCATAACCAAAGCATAGACCGCTTCCAAAGAAATGGAGTGAAACGAAGAATCATCCGAAAAGGAAGAAGGAAATTCAAAAGATGAATGCATAGAAAAAATGACAACAATACATCCCAACAACAATCCAACTAAATAACGCATAATAAATAATTTAGCCAAATTACAAAACTTATTCATAACTAAAATGACTTATCACAGGCATCACACAAAAAAGTGCGATATATAAAAAAATCACAATCTCAACAAAAAAAAAAATTACAATTTTAAATTCGGAAATATCAACATATATTATTACACCTTATTAAGCGCTTTGGCGCAGAAAAAATATAACAATGTCAACAAAAAATACATTTCCCTAAAAAATTACAATACAAAAAAGTTTCTTAAAGCTAAGTTAAATAAAAATATTATTTTAATTTTTTCTAGATTAAATCTATAACTAATATACCAAAAATGAAATCATCTTTAACCAAATGAATGACATCTAACAAAAAAGAATTCCAATACTTAAGTAGACTCATAATAAACGCATACTAGTTTAAACAGAATTCAGCAGAAAAAAGCACATGGCAAAAAAAAAAAAAAAAAGTACCAGAAACCAAAGTTTCAAAATATGTTTTCAAATACAAATACAAAATCATAAATAACACATACAAGTTTAGTTTCAAAATTACATTTTACAACACAATAGTTACTGCATATAACCTCTGTATATGGAAATATATTAATTAGACATAGCACCAGAATATAAGGAAAAAAAATTTAATGAATAACAAGACTCCCTGAAGCAACTAACGCATATTCCTCGCTAATGAGTTTGTGCATAGGGCTGGCAATCTCATCAAGTACAAAATTATCCTAAGAACCAACGCTGCCAAAACATATCAATGTTTGATGTATCAACTATCATTGCTTCAAACTTCACACCGGAGCACCTATGGTCCAACATAATATGGTCTAAGTGGAAAACATAGAGTTACAACAGTGCATACATATGAACATACACAATACGCACTAAGACATTATATAATGTATGCTACTATGCAATACAATAATTCATTATCCAAAAAATAAATTAAGTGTAAAAAACACTGTAGCAATCTTAAACCAACTCCTAAAGAAAAAAAAATAAATAGGTCACAACTCCGGGGTCCTTGATAGTATTCTGTACACCGCACGGGGTAACGTCATACAATACTGGGTCAACAGGCTGGCTTGGCTGCGCTTGACTAGACACCTGGTCGTAGGTTGACCTACATTCCTCTCACAGTGAAAAAATAACTTCGGTGCGATGATTCTTAACGCAAAGCCGAATACTGTGGGAAAATAAAATTAAAATGTCTATTTCAATCAACTTGTGAGATTTATTGAAGTAAAACGGAAAGTTAGTCTTACGTTTACCCAAACTTGTGGCAGTGAAAACGTCTGGTTTCTATATGATGCCATCATTTCCTCGTCACATAGTAGATAACACAGAAGGATAGGAACATCCTGACCGAAAAATGAAGGTCATCATAGCAGTAGGCTGAAATAAAATCCTACTTTCACACAACGAGATATTTTCTCGAACTCAAAATGCATAACAAGCAGTAGTATTTGAAACAATACTCTTACTGTTACCTTGTCTATAACCAAGTTTGTTCTTTTGTTGTGCAACATTATTATGATTAGTATTTCTCCTTTTATAAAAATATCTAACCGAAGGATTTTGTTGTGTTCTAGAACCATCATTATAAGGCTGATAACCTTTAATGTAGTTATTTTTCTCACCAAAACTGTTTCTATTCTCCTTTGTGACAATATGCTTACCAAATTGCTCAGTACTAGTGATAACAAAATCCTTATGGTTATCAACATTTTGGGCCCAAGTATTACTAATAGTTTTGTCCCTTATTATCAGTTTATCAGAATTTCCATAACCAGAATAATGGTTGGTCTTTTGAACTTTAAATTGACAGTTATCTCCATTTTTTTTTGTAATCTGCCGAACTGACTGATAACGTAGAATTATCTTTGCTGGCCTGACGCCAAGAGTCAGTAATGTTAGCAGCAGTAGTACGTGGAAAATTGTATTTGCCACGTAAGGATCTACGTCCACCATGTTCAATTTTCGTATCAGCAAAAAGTGTAAAGGGCTGACTTCTTGCTTGTTTTACTTGGTGATCAACAACCTTCTGTCTACTATTGTCAACATTGACAGTAGACAACCCCTTGATGCCTAAAACAACATCTACTAATGCATCCACTCTTTTTCTTAGATCACTAATCTCAGCATTTCTAAGTGAGATGTCTTCGGTTTGTTTCTTAATTAAGTAATATGATGTTAAAACCTTACTCTTCTCCTCCATGAGTAATTTCTCAATATCAGTCATTTCCTCTTTCTTAAACGATAACTCCTCTACTCTCTGTTCTACATCCTTTTCTTTACTTTCTCTCCTCTGTCGTGCCAATTTCCTTAATCTTTTCCTTTGCATCTCTGCTATCTGTGGTTGAAGTCGGGCCACCTGGGCCTCAAGACCTTCGACTTGAGCAGCTTGTGCTCTCAACTGTGTTAATTCCAGTTGAAGTACTTTGATCTTATTTTCATAGCTATTTTTAAGCTCATCAATTTCCTCCAGAGTTACAATATTTTTCTTTATAGCAACACTTTGTAAAAAATCCACCCCACTTCTTAAATACACAATTATTTCTTGATAAGACTTCTTATCTTGCCTGGCCTAAACTTTTAATTTGCGACACATCTCTTTCTTGTCTTCAATTTCTCGAGTGAGATTACATACTTCGCTATTCTTGTGTTCTATCTGTACTTCGAAATCTTTTACCTTACTGCACGCAGAGTCTAATGCTGTTTTTACACCAGCAAGCTCCAAGTTTGATTTATGTAACTCACTTGTGAGCTTAGACACTGTTTCTTGTAATTTATTCTTGTCAGCACTATTCTGCAAAAAATTTGCCCTTTCCTGTAGAGCAATCTGTTTGTTTTTCTTCATCCGCTTCTTATTTCTTGATTTCTTTTTCTGCTCATCAGGAATAACGTTGTGGATTATTTTGCATATACTCTGCACTATATGTCCGTGTTCAACATTCCTATACTGATACAAAAACACACGAAGGTGTCGCAGCAAATTCACCAAATCCTTAGCCATTACCAATGTACCATCAAACCGAAAATTATCTTCAGTAAACCACTCTAAGGATCCTGACGCATTCAACAAAAAATCGTCCAACACCCATGCTTCAAGTCGTGGGCCTCTCAATCCTTCATTATCCCTACCATCGACGAATGCATACCTCAACATAGGTCTCATATCGCCTTCATCCATGTCACAATCCATGGTGATTCAATCACCGAGTGTAAACTTGTATTGAACACTGATAATTATAGAAGCCTATGTCCCTTTGAGTTTATAAAATTACCTTTACACCTCAGATAATTAATATCTTTTCAAGATATCCAAAAATATTCGCTAATAAAGTAACATACGTTCTTGTGCATAGACCTTTTCAATTCTCAATTATTATGCACTAAATCCTATACTAAACAGTTAATAGAATACATAATGCGTGGTATGAGAAGACTTAATAGCATACATACATAAACACAGTTTCCACAACAACAAAAAACCACTTATCTTGCAAATAGCAAAAAGTCCCTTTTTTCCCGTTACAACCGATGGGCATCAGATGACACACCATAAGCAGACTCCCGTGTCAACTCTCACTCCACCTTGACACAGTATGCTATGTTGTCGTACACAGCACAGAAAACTGGAAACTGGAAACAGTATGCTATGTGATCGTACACAGCACAGGAAACTGGAAACTTGAAACTGGAAACAGTACACGTACTAATTTGTTCCCTCTGTCGTCGCGAAGGTACACTGTCTGTCACTCTTGTTGAAAAGAGTTACTTGATATTTCGAACTTGCATATATAACTGGAACATAATGCAACTCTCATAATCCAGATATCACTGATGATGACGAATCAGGACAGGTCGTCATAACCATGTCAAAGTTTACTTGAAAATTTCACTCCGAAACGTAGAACTGGAAACGCTGCAGGAATGTCATATGGAGGCATGTAAACACAAGACGCATCACCGTGTCACCGATTACAGGTCATGAGCGACACAAAACTGTCTGTGAATAATAGAGGCGTTGCCGATTACAGGTCACGATCGACACAAAAACTGTAGAAGATTCGCCTTTGTTTCTTAACAATGTAGAAGTAAGAAATGGCGTTCTAAATACACGCCACGCCCACACAGGGCTTTTCATTGCTCTTATAACGCGAATTCGTGGTCATTACGCCCGAAAAACTGGGCCACCATAAATGTTGCAGATCATAAATGGGTTAGCACTGTACTGTTACTGTGTATAAAGTCTGTAATGAGTGGTATGGAGGGTAGTCACTCACCCTGTACTGTCAAGCATAGATCAACGAATCAGACTAGTGTTCATTTCCAATTGACAGCACATAATTTATTCGCACAGCAACATTGGTACGATACACTACACAGGTACAACAGCATACACAAATCCAATAAGAATCAATTGCGCAGAATGTCATAACTCTCCAGTATGATGTAAACCCTGTTTACATCACAGTTCTAATGTTACATCAGTAAATCCACCAGAACGACTGCTGACAATCGCAGTACTGATAGTTATAAGACCTCCAAATACATTACATCTTAGCGCTAGTTAATCCATCAAGAAGACTGCTTTCAATCGCAGTACTGATAGTTATAAGGCCTCCAAATACATTACATCTTAGCGCTAGTTAATCCATCAAGAAGACTGCTTTCAATCGCAGTACTGATAGTTATAAGGCCTCCAAATACATTACATCTTAGCGATTTCTCATAAGACTGCACACACGGCAGTTTGCAATAATCTCGCCTACTCTCCAAGACCTTAGGAACATCTCATTAAATAAAGTTCTCTTATCTGCAGATAATCACTCATAAATAAGCAAATAATAGGCAATGATGCCTGTACCGAAACCCACAGGTACACCTAAATAATCAACATCTTTCCCGAACACTACCCTGGGAACACACACAAGACACCGGGCTGACTATCCAGTCAACGCCCAAACTTAGACTCCTCTCAGACTGCCACGGGAACACACATCTCCCGCTAAAACAGTCACCGGACTCGGCTGTTCACGGACTACCCGTGAGCTATTCACAGCCGGCCGAAACCAGTGCAGAAAAACTAACTGACTAGCGCTCACGACGCTTTCTGTACACTCCGTTTTCTAACATATAAATGTTTAAACAACTCACAATTAAACAAGCCAACAAGTGCCACAACCCTGAATTCACATGGTACAATCAGCATAGTACGGATCACTTCCCTTTTGACCTTAACAAATATAAAATTGATTATTAAACGGCCAGCTGTCCTATATCTACCCCTATAGGTTTCCTTTATTTATTTCTCCCCGTTTTCATCTGTGTAATTTTTAAGTAATTAATTGTGCTTTTTCCCGACTGAAAATATTAATAAAATAAATGTTTCTACGTCAAGATAGTTTTATTAATGGGAAATCTTTATGGTATTATGTTAATCAATATCAGCGCTACAATTCCAGATATCTCTTTCCTTTGAATTCTCTTTAGTTTTTGAGGAATAAATTGTTTAATTTTTGTTAAAAACACATATTAGGCATTTTTCTCACTCCAACCAAAATTTTTTTTTCGTCACTATAAAACGAGGTAACAATCCGATTGGTTGTTAATTTTTACTACGTTCGTTAATAAATATTAGGGGGGGGGGGGTGTGTGTTTGGGGGTAGTAACCTTTTTAACTTGGTGTAATAGAAAAATTCAAATTCTTTAGTCAAATTGTTGGCGGTTGATTTTACGGTGGCCTTGAGACAAATTTCAAATGCGGTAGTTATTAATAGATTTTAGGAGTACGTTAGTTAATTTTCAAGCGGGGAAATTTGAGCGGGGTGTCACACAGATTTACTTTACTACAACCGCCAGAGTACAACTACAAGGACAGACTAGTAAAAAGTTTATATTAGACTCCCAAGGGGGAGTCCTGACACCTACCCTGTTCTTTGCATACATAAATGACATAACAGAAAATATTGCCAAAATAACACACAATGCCTCCTTTGCAGTTGACTTAGCCTAGTGGATCTCTGATATCACTACTGCAAACATTCGGATGCAGCAAGCACTAACTTCACTGGAAGAGTGGGCCAAAACATGGCTGATGAAGATAAATGAAGGGAAAATAACATATACAGTGTTTTCCTTCTCAAATAAACCACTGAGCTGCAAACTAGAGCTAAACGGAGAAACTCTACATTTAAATGAAAATCCAAACTACCTAGGCATTACATTTGATCGCCGTCTGACTTGGAAAAAACAAGTTGATAGAAACCGGATGAGAGCAAGACAAAGAATGGCAATTATGAAAAAACTTGCTGGAACAACTTGGGATGCAGATGAGAGAATGCTAAAGACTTTATACACAGGGCGAATGAGACCAGTCCTAGAGTATGGCATTGCAGCATGGGCAACAGCAGCTAAGTCAAACTTCCATAAAATCAGCAGACTCCAAAATCAAGCAATGAGAATTATAACGAGAGGCATGAAGACAACACCTGTAAAAGAAATCGAAAAGATTACATGCCTCCAGCCAATGGAGGATAGAAGAGACCCAGCAACATCAAATGTGCCATAGAATAAATGTTCTTAGAAGGCAAAGACTAAAGCGAAGAAACTTTGTAGAATCAACCACAATACAGATGAGAACAGTTTCCATAAATGCAATATCAACAATTAAATCCATCTATGAGTACATTGCACACAAGCGTCCAGTTTGGAAACAACATCGTTCCCCTGAAATGATAGACAACATTCATGGAATTGAAAGAAAGAAAAGCCAGACAACAACAGAGAAAAATCAATAGCGACAAAACACATAGAGTGCGACGGTATTGCCTCCCCTGCTTTGCAGTACTGGTCCAACAGTGGCCAAAACTCAAGAGTATCTAATATGGGCTTCAAAGGCATCTACCTTCGCACAAGATTACTCTTGCTAGAGATGTAGATAGAAGAAACAAAACGCTTATATCTCCAGGGGGTCTTCACAAGAAATTCAGATAAGCAAAAACAATGCTGCTTTTGCTGAGCACGTTAATTTTAGAATCTGCCGACAACTTTTGTGAAGGAATTAAGCACATTAATTTAAGCTCAGTCAAGCCCCCACCCTTGATTTACTCAGTGGAATTATTATTCTGGTACAGCTCTGTTTAGAGTGTGTGTAGTAATTTGACTAAGACAAACATGCAGTAACTTTAAAATGATTAAATCGAAGTTAAATTTGTAACATTACAAATAACAAAATTTAATAATCACTTTAGGTTTTAACAGTTTGAGAATAAATTGAATAGTTTAGAAGAAAAGTTTCATCTTTGATTTATAGTAGAAATGATGGGAAAAAATTCACTTTGGCAGCGTTTATTTTTCACTTAGCTGCCAATAGTAGTTTCTGCTCCCGCTGATGGGTTCTGTGTACACTGCTCTCGCTCGTTTTCTGGTCAAGGGTAAAGGCGCCGCACGTTCCTAGAACGTCAAGGAGTAACGGCCAAGCTGGTCCTGCGTCTGTCTATAAGACCCTCTTATGATGGCGTCTCGCACAACGTCAGTAAAATTCTACCTTCACTTGGTTCCAGAGATAGTACTATCTGCTGGTACCACCAATAACTATGATAAAGAATAGAAACGAAACGCTCTCCTCAGTATTGCGTTTCCCGACACATACTTATGTGCCCCCCTCTTCTATTCTACCATCCTATTTTATCTCAGAATTTACTCTCGATGAGAATTAAATTTAATCCCACGGGATAAACTTTCTTTACATTTAAATTGAATAGCTTTAGCTTTACATTACATTTAAATGAAAAGATTAATAATACAGATAGAATATCTTTACATTTACATTTCCACCGATTGAATAGTGTTCACAATTTAAATTGAATATGTTTTCATTTATGTTTACACTGATTTGAAAAGTTTGAAACTTTCATTAACTTTAAAAGGAATATTTTCACATAGACATTTCCACTGGTTTAAAGCTTGAAAACTTACTTTAATTTTAAAGTGAATATGTTTATATGGACATTTACACTGCTTTGAAACTGTAAGTATTTATACTTAGAATGTACATCATTTCTTTCATCTTTTCCTCCTCGCTCCATATAAACCTGGGACTACTTTATGCTTTTAGTTCTCTTTAAGAAACTAGCACTAAGGCATTCACCATCCCGTGCAGTGGTGGTTCATGAATCGTCATTCTGTACTCTGAGTTGCCAGCCTCAAATGACTTGGACATCCACGAGCGATTTTCACATATTAAAATTCACATGGCAATATACATAAATGTTAGTTCACATGCTAGTAATGAAATATAGAATGTAAAAAATGACACCGTACTTCAATCGTCGCTCCTACACTTTCTGCTCAGATGAATAAAAGAGACGAGTCGGCCTCTTACACGCGTCTTGGGTGTCCTTAATTTAATAAGTTTCCTCTTTGAGTTCGTGTGTGGTCCTTCAGTGTCTTCAGTCCCGGTTTCCTTATTTAATATGAAAGAGATTTCCTGGGCTATGAAAGTCCGTCCAAAATTCTCCAATAACAGGTGTCCGGTATTTTAAAAAGGAATTCTGAATTCTAGGCTTCACTTCTAGCAAGGTCTGGTATCTTGGCAAGCGATCTTCACAGTGTAATAACACTGAAACGTGTCAGGTTATAGTTCCGGTCTCCCACGCATCTGTTTGTTATGGAGTTAAAATAAACGCTCCAATCATTTTCAAACAGGCGGGTGATGGTCTGGTACTTTCAAAAATATTCCACTTGAAATAAGGTGCGTACAACAAAAAGTCACGTATTACCATATATGGCAATAAGACATACGATGCCTTGCGTACAGACTCGCGAACATGTCGTTAACCTCAAATGACAACTTGTGTCAAAAGTAACAATTCATTACTTTGTCAGAAAGTAATTTCTTATCTGTGTCTATCCATAAGTTGTCTAGCCGTATTCCAAGCTTTGGTGATGGACGCACCCGTCTTATTGGTGATTAGGCAGATAGCGCTGGGCATTGTACGTGTTAATCTGCCACGGTCAAGCTTGGTACAAGGGAATTTTACCAACTTGCCTCTCGTAATATTATCTCTACCGCTCCTTGCAAATGTGAGGTGTTTATCATCCACAAGGAGTGACAGATAACAGACAAGACACAGTATACTGAAAGTAGTGAAAGAAAACTTGAAAATATAAACTATCTGCTACATAGTATAGAAAGAAAGAAAGAAAGTGCGGCAATTTAAAGCACACAATAAAATCAGTACCACAAATGCACCGATTGCTGCTGGAGGGAAACAGAGATTGAGAGGGGCACCCCATTCTGCCACATAGAGAAACATTACCCAAGCAACAACTGGACCCATGCATACAGAGATGGATCAGGAACAAATACAATTGAAAATGGCGGTGGAGAAAACTAAAAGCTGTCAGTAGCAATAGGACAATTCTCAAGTAACTTCAGAACAGATGCCTTGAAAACTGCAGCAGAGGTTATAATGATAGAGGAAAGCACAGACAGACAAGTTGCTTTCTTTACCGATGCACTGTCAGTAATTGCAGCGTTGAATAGCCAAAATAATGCAGACCTGGATAACCTAAGAGTAGTGCTCTAAAAACTATGTCAACAATTTAAAAGAGTTGTGATCCAATGGATCCCATCTCATTGTAACATCAACGGCAATGAGGAGGCTGATAGAGTGGCTAAGGAAGGTGAAAAGCTACCTCAGCCTAATGCAAGTATAACTTTCGAGGAGGCAAAGAGTTTTATCTGAATCAGATACAGAAACAAATGGGATGCTGAGAATCCAGGTCACATACAAAATGATGCATAATATCAGCTCAACATAAGAGAACAACTGGTAATCTTCAGACTTCGCACGGGCCACAGCAGATGAGTGTGACTGTGGCACAGATAAAATGACTGCTGAACATCTTCTTCAAAGATGCCCAACTTATGAGGAACAGAGAAAGCTCACATGGCCGTCACTAGTACCATTCGTGGAAAACCTCTACGGAGATGCAAATAGCCTCAAGCTGACCATTGGTTTCTTTGAAAACCTTAAAGTAGACATCTGAGAGTGCACGAAGAAGAAGATATAGCCGAAGAAGAGGATTTGAAGACGAAAATGACAGAATCGGCTGAGAAAGACAAGATTTGAAGTGTGTTAATAGGAATTATGTATTCGCAGAGAAACGACCTGACTTTTTGGCGCCATCTTCCTGCGTAGCTCGGGAATAATGTCCACCGCCCACCCCTGCACGCCTCCGCTAAGCCACTGAGTGCAGTGAAACAAATATTGCATAGACATTAACATAACTTGGATCTTTTTTAAAGAAGAACGTCAAACAGAAATGACACTGCTATCAGTTAACGTCTATCACTCATTATCTGAATGATCCCCTCGGGGAAGTGCTCGAGACATGCACCAACCGGTAATCGAGGAAATACGTAGATATCATCAGTGACGCAGCCATAAGACAGTCAATGGCCGCTGTCTTTAACCCATCTGCTTAAACCTGGGACATAATAAAAAAATATTTTAAAAAATAAAAATAAAAAACGAGAAAGAAATATCCCTTGCAGCAAGAAAAGATGGGTGGGGAATTCGAAAGTTGCATTTTATTTCTATATTTAGAATCAGTGTAGACCTTCATTTTCATAAAAAAGTCCCAATTAAGATGGTTTGGCCATGTCTGCAGAATGGGAAAAGATCGGATACCACGACAAGCATGGGAAACAAAGAGCCAAGGATCCAGACCCCGAGGACGACCCAGAATCCGCTGGGAGGACAACATTAGACAATCTTTGAAGGATCGAGGACTAGAATGGAACCAGGCCAGGAGGAAGACAGCCGATAGGATAGTCTGGCGCTCTCTCTTCCAAACCTCTACACCTCACGGTAGAAGGGGAACGACTAAGTAAGTAAGTAAGTAGACCTTCATTACTGTATGAAAATTGTCACCGAAAAAACCCCGCAAATAAGAGAAAATTACCTATTTGGTATTAACACTGCAGGCCAGCGCGCTTACCTGACGATAATAGTAATGATGATGTGAGGATATTTATTGCAGTGACATTAGTAAACACCAGAATATTAGCCAGCCAGGTTATTTTTGTTGTTATTGTTGATCAGAATCACCATGATTGCACTCCGGGAGAAGAAACTTATTTGTATTCAGTTTGCTTTAGCGAATGTCTCGAAGGGTCATTATAACACTTATGCTCACCAAGAAGCATATGCCCTCAATAAACGTACGCCAAGTCTTCCTGTCCCGTACCATCTTTCCTGTCTTTCCATCATTTTCATATCTGTCTCCAGTTTTCATCTCCATGCGTTCTTTGGTCTCCCTCAATATTTTTTTTTTAAACCTGGGGATTCCAGAACAAGGACTACCTTGTAATGCTATCAACAAGTTTCCTCAGTGCGTGTCCTATCTATCTCCAGCGTCTTCTTCTCATCTCTTGTACCACTGGCGCTTGTCTGGGTCTTGTCATCTCTTGTACCACTGGCGCTTGTCTGGGTCTTGTCATCTCTTGTACCACTGGCGCTTGTCTGGGTCTTGTCATCTCTTGTACCACTGGCGCTTGTCTGGGTCTTGTCATCTCTTGTACCACTGGCGCTTGTCTGGGTCTTGTCATCTCTTGTACCACTGGCGCTTGTCTGGGTTTTGTCATCTCTTGTACCACTGGCGCATATCTGGGTCTTGTCATCTCTTGTACCACTGGCGCTTGTCTGGGTCTTGTCATCTCTTGTACCACTGGCGCTTGTCTGGGTCTTGTCATCTCTTGTAGCACTGGCGCATATCTGGGTCTTGTCATCTCTTGTACCACTGGCGCTTGTCTGGGTCTTGTCATCTCTTGTACCACTGGCGCTTGTCTGGGTCTTGTCATCTCTTGTACCACTGGCGCATATCTGGGTCTTGTCATCTCTTGTACCACTGGCGCTTGTCTGGGTTTTGTCATCTCTTGTACCACTGGCGCTTGTCTGGGTCTTGTCATCTCTTGTACCACTGGCGCTTATCTGGGTCTTGTGATCCATTCCTGATTAGCGATCGTGTTATACCACTTCAATCCCTCTATCTAACGCAAACACTCATTTATGGAAGTCTGACAATAATGGAAAGGTATGATTGCTAACTGTTTCTGTCACGCGTGGGGCACCCTCTTATACGCTCATCCCCGCCAGCCTACTTTTTGATGCCAAATTCAAGCAGAATTAGCCTTATTGATTCATCGACTAAAGTGTCGTTCTCTAACAGACGATCATTACTTATCCTTATTATCTTTCTCTTATCCGTATCCAATTTATCCCACAATTGGTGCTGTCGAAACTAGTCTGCCAGCTCTCTCATTGCCTCGTACCCACTGCATGACCAAGACAGTTGCTCCACACCAGTTCCAAAGATGTGCGGCTTCTATCTATGTTTTCCATTCATGCCATAACCATCCATTTTGGACTTTCCAATGCATGGACTGAGAGTCCGATACAATGAGTGTCTTGGTCAACGAGGTTACAATCTATTTCTATAATCTACCACAATTTTGTTAGAAACTCAATTTCAGACATCCCGTGAGTTTACATTGTGTTGCATACACACATACAAACACGTGCACTTCCATAGAAACACAGAGAACATTTCATTTATGTCCGTTCAGTTCGTGTCAAGGAGCATAGGCCTTTTACAAGTTTTCCTGTTCTGTATTGTCCGTTTAACATCTTTCCATGCCTTTTTTTTATCCCTTTCACATCTGCCTCAGACCCCCTTTCCATTTGTTTGTCAGTCTCCTGAAATCTTTCTTAGCCTGGGGAGTTTAGAACAAGAACTGCCTTGTAAAATTATCAACATAGTTCTTCAATGTGTGTCATATCCCTCGCCAGAGTCTTTTTTTTTTAAATCTCTTGTTCCACTGGCACTTGTCTAGTTCTTGTCATCAAATCTACATTAGTAATCTTGTCATGCCATTTCAATGCATTCGTTCTACGCAAGCACCCATATATGAAAGTCCGTAACGTCTTGAGTGTTATTTTTGTTCTCCATGTTTCAGAGCCACACAATAGGACTGACTAGGCATTTAGAGCGATGTCCTCTCGCGGTACATTTACCAGGGTTCCGGGATCAAAACATGGTAGCGTCACGTTCCGGTCTATCCAACTGTAAGTGTGTACTTGTATGGGGAAGGCAAAAGGTAGCCATTATGGAAACTGGTTCCCCCCCCGCCCCTTTTTTCATAAAAAAGTATGACCTAGAATGGTAAAGGGCTCTAACTCTTCTCTCCCCTACGGTACCATCTACTATGTGACTACGTTTATTTTTTGAGCGCCCGATTGGTGAAGCGGTTAGAGCACTGTCATCGCGCGGCACAGTTACCGGATTCTGGGATCGAAATCTGGTAACGTCACGCTCCTGTGTACCCATCTGTATGCCTCGGAATTGCCTCCCCTTCTTTGCGGTAGTGGTCCAACAGTGGGCAAAACTCAAGAGTATCTAATATGGGCCTTCAAAGGTGTCTACCTTCGCACAAGATTACTCTTGACAGGTAGGTAGAAGGATAATGATGCTTCTATCTCAAGGGAGATTTCATAAGATATTTCCGAAGTCAAGAACAATGCTGCATTGGCAGAGCAATTGTTAACTTATATCGGTCCGCCGTCTTTTATGAAGAATTAAACTATATTAGTTTCAGCTCGCTCAAGCCCCCCAACCCAATTTACTCAGTGGAATTCTTATTATTATGGTATAGCTCTATTTAGAGCGTATTTTGTAAATTGACTGAGACAAACATGAAGAACATCCAAAATAATTAAATCGACGTTAAGTTTGTATATTTACAAATAACAGATTTAATAGTAATTTAGATTTTAACAAGGTTTTAAAGAAATGAATAGTTATTCATAAAAAAAGTTTATCATCACTGTTGTGATGGAATAGAAGTGTGTAAAGGAGGTCACGTGGCAGCTTTTAGGGATTACTTAGCTGTCAGTGACGGTTCTGCTCCTTCTGATGGGTTGGTTCTTAATAGACTGATCACGCTCGTCGCTGGTCAAGGATGTAAGACGCAGCACGTTCCCAGAAATGTCAGACAGTGTCTACGAAGTTGGTCCCTCGTCTTTAAGCTCAGGCCACGTTTCCCTTCTTGTTCCAGAGAAAGTACCCTCAACTGGTACCACCAACAACTATGTTAAAAGAATAGAAACAAAACGCTCTCCTAAGTATTTCGTTTTCCAACACATAGTAATGGGTCCCTTTCTACCATCCCATCTACCTCAGACTTTACCCTCGATGAGAATTAAGCTTAATCCCTCAAGAGAAAACTTTCTTTACATTTATGTTGAAAAGCTTTATATTTACTTTACATTGAAATGAAAAGGTTAATAGTATAGATAGATTATGTTTACATTAACATCTACACTGATGGAAAAGTGTTCACAATGTAGATTGAATATGTTTTCATTTACGTCTACACAGATTGAAAAGCTTTGAAACTTTCATCAATTTTAAAGTGAATATGTTTACAAAGACATTTACACTGTTTTCAAAATACGGATATTAAAATTAGAATGTACATCCTTTCTTTCATCTTTCCCTCCCTGCTCCAAATGGAACTTGGGACTACCTATGCTTTTTAGTTTTCTTTAAGAAACTAGCAATAAAGCAGTCACTAGCCCTTGCAGTGGTGGTTTCTGAAATCATCATTCTATAGGCTGAGGTTGCCAGCCTCAAATGACTTGAACATCCACTAGCGATTTTCACATATTAATATTCACATGGCAATATATGCATATTATCCGTGTGGGCCTGGCAGACGAGGGCAAGCTATGTATGCTAAACATGAACTTCCTCACACATGGCTGGATACAAGTTCACACAATAGTGAGGATACAGAATTGCATTGGATTGTGCTGACTGTAAGCTATGAGGAATGGCGAGTCTACAATTTGTATGATCGTGTAGACCGCCTTTCTGAAGAGGGTGGTTGAGATTTCCTGATAGATTTGTCCAATGAACCTAACAATAGGTGTTTAATTGCTGGTGATTTCAATGCCAGGTTTAAGGAGTGGGGTAACATCACGGACAATAGACAGGGTACGGCCTTGAGTCGGGCATTAATGAACACAAACTTAACCATCTTGAAAGATGGACGCCCGACAAGATTGACAACTAAACCTGGGGACACTGACGGCGTCATAAATCTGGCATTGATTTCTAATGCTGCCGCAACCCTTGCTCGTTGGAATGTACTAGGAGCACAGGAAAGTGATCATCCACATTGTGTAGTCCTCATCGCAAAGGGGAGGGCAACCAAACACAGGAGGCCTAAACACACTGTTAAGTACCATGCAGGCTCACATGACTGCCCTGGCAAAATTTAAATATTAGAAATCTACCCACCACAAAAATATTTATAGAATGTGTGATTCCTATATACATACATTGGGATTCTCGCCGGGGCTACGGAGTTCGGCACTGTGCTGAGATCCTCCTTGTGTGATCTTAGGGAGGCGATCGGGGCACTGGTGGAATAGTCCGTGTGCATTAAAGATAGTCCTAAAAATCCAACCAAACCAAACTACCATATACAGAACACTTTCGAACCCTTTGTTTATACATGTACATGTGCACTTTGGACACACACGGGAGCATCCATTTTAACAGTGGCTCCAGTTAGCCACACTTTCCAAACACACGGCCGGCCCTCAGGCCTACACGGCCGGCCCTCAGGCCTACACGGCCGGCCCTCAGGCCAATACGACCGGAACTCCCTCTAAGAACACACGTCATCCATTAACAATCATGGGTATCTTTTATCACTGGTACATTTTAGTGCGCAAACGACTAATAATGAACAATGTCTCGTGTTGCGCAGTTAAATGTATACCGTAAAACACACGCACGCACGCACGCACGCACGCACACACACACACACACACACAAACACTCACTCATACACACACACCAGAATTGGTACATACGACAGGAATGTATGCCAGAGCCGGTCCTAGGATTTGTCAAGGTGGCACAAGGTCTCTTGATGGCACCATCCTCCCCCCTCCTCACCCCCATCCCGTTAAGTACTGTAGGCACTCTTACGAGACTCATTTTCATGCTACTGACTTGGATCACACTGTTATTTCCGCAAGTTACATCTATCCTAGAAGTTTCAAAAAAAAAAACACCTAATTCATTTATGTATTTAAAATGTTATTACAGGTAATTGGTTTTTTTCTTTATTCAAACTAACGTATTGAGGTCATTGTGATGTGGGTACATGAGAGACTGGGACACGTCTCATGGAATGAGATGAAAACAAATAGAGATCAAACAAACGATAGGAATAAAAAGAGAATTAATGAAGTTGATCAAAATTAGATGACTAAAATATTTGGGCCATGTAAAAAGATATGACACTTTACTATAGACCATAATGGAAGGCAGAGTTGAAGGCAGACGTACAAGGGGAAAACAGTGCTATACGTGGGAAGATACCATCAAAAGGAAAGAGTCTATCAGAGTACACCATCAAGACATGAGACAGAAGACGTTGGAGGTCCATTGCAGTCGACCTTCGATGTGAAGGTGGCACCTTATGATGATTTTTTTCTTAAATACATTTTGGCGCCTTCCCGAAGTTGTGTCCCTGTGCGGCCGTACAGCTCGCAACACCCAACAACGGGGCCTTATGTGTACCTTTCATCAGGTGAACACGTCAGCTTTTTTTCATTTCTTTTTTGCTTCGCTTTATGGTAAGTTTACTGTAAACATTAACTGAACTTGGATAACTTAAGTTGCTAAAACATTAACTGAACTTGGATAACTTAAGTTGCTAAAACATTAACTGAACTTGGATAACTTAAGTTGCTAAAACATTAACTGAACTTGGATAACTTAAGTTGCTAAAACATTAACTGAACTTGGATAACTTAAGTTGCTAAAACATTAACTGAACTTGGATAACTTAAGTTGCTAAAATATTAACTGAAGTTGGATAACTTAAGTTGCTAAAACATTAACTGAACTTGGATAACTTAAGTTGCTAAAACATTAACTGAACTTGGATAACTTCAGTTGCTAAAACATTAACTGAACTTGGATAACAAGTTGCTAAAACATTAACTAAACTTGGATAACAAGTTGCTAAAACATTAACTAAACTTGGATAACTTAAGTCGCTAAAACATTAACTAAACTTTGATAACTTAAGTTGCTAAAATATTAACTGAACTTGGATAACTTAAGTTGCTAAAACATTAACTGAACTTGGATAACTTAAGTTGCTAAAACATTAACTGAACTTGGATAACTTAAGTTGCTAAAACATTAACTGAACTTGGATAACTTAAGTTGCTAAAACATTAACTGAACTTGGATAACTTAAGTTGCTAAAACATTAACTGAACTTGGATAACAAGTTGGTAAAACATTAACTAAACTTGGATAACAAGTTGCTAAAACATTAACTAAACTTGGATAACTTAAGTCGCTAAAACATTAACTAAACTTTGATAACTTAAGTTGCCAAAATATTACCTGAACTTGGATAACTTAAGTTGCTAAAACATTAACTGAACTTTGATAACTTAAATTGCTAAAACATTAACTGAACTTGGATAACAAGTTGCTAAAACATTAACTAAACTTGGATAACTTAAGTCGCTAAAACATTAACTAAACTTTGATAACTTAAGTTGCTAAAATATTAACTGAACTTGGATAACTTAAGTTGCTAAAATATTAACTGAACTTGGATAACTTAAGTTGCTAAAACATTAACTTGGATTGGATAACTTAAGTTGCTAAAACATTAACTGAACTTGGATAACTTAAGTTGCTAAAACATTAACTGAACTTGGATAATTTAAGTTGCTAAAACATTAACTGAACTTGGATAACTTAAGTTGCTAAAACATTAACTAAAGTTTTGGTGAATTTAACTAGAGCAACGTTTATGCCTCTGTTAAATTAGTGAATGTTTGATCTGCAATACTGGGATCGCCTACATTTGGCGTCACTCAGAAGATAAGGATTTGGGAGTCTCAAAGTTGCGTGGACATAAGGGGAGAGTGGATTTAAGAAATTTGAAGTGAGATAAAATTGCGAGTAAAGATCGCTTCTTTCATAAATAATGTAGGAACAAAACAGATTTTGTAACCTCCATCCCCATAGTCTACTTTTGTCAGCAACAGTTAACATCTCCCTCGTGAAAGACTAAAATTAACATTAAAATCTCAGCGCAAATATCGAAATATCAAATTTATTTGAAGAAACATCATTACAAGATGTGGAATCACACACATTTCTTGGCAGCAATATATACAAAGTTGGAGGGACGGACAATGTCATGGATTGCCTCCCCTGCTTGGCAGTAGTGGTCCAACAATGGCCAAAACTCAAGAGTATCTAAATGGGTCGTCAAACGTGTTTACCTTCGCAAAAGATTACTCTTGGCAGAGATGTAGATAGAAGTGCAATGACGCTTCTATCCGAAGGGTCAGTTCACAAGATAATTCAGAAGTCAAGAACCATGCGGCATCGCGCTGAGCAATGGTTAACTTATATCTGTCCGTCGCCTTTTGTGAAGGATTTAAGCAATGGTTTTTAGCCCGTTCGAGCCCCTAGCTGAGTTAATTCAGCGAATTCTTCTTATAATGGTATAGCTCTGTTTAGAGGTAAATGTATGTCTATATCTAATATATATATATATATATATATATATATATATATATATATATATATATATATATATATATATATATATATATATATATATATATATATATATATATATATATATATATATATATATAAAGACATTGTGGCTTATACGTTTGCTTTCATACATATAAAAAACTGAATCGACTATGCTTGTTTAGTTTTAAAACTACGTAACAAATTTAATAATCAATTAAAATTAAAAAGTTTAAAATAAATAATATGCTGGTGACTTTTATATTGGAATCAAATTTTCTCTTCACAGAGATTTAGGGTGAGGATATAGTTAAGAAAAATTATGTCCTTTTTGCTGGTGCCTTTTTATAAGCAATTAACTTTTAGGTGAGTCCTACAGCTACGATTTTCGTCACTGCTTGATGATGAGGACACTCTTCGCACAACTTGTCCGATTCAGGCGGTTGGTGTTGATTCCCTGAGTTTCACTCACAACTAGCTTCGTTCTACGAACGCAAAATTTTTGGGAATACACAATCTCCTTGCACAGATTTAGACTGGACACAGCTCTGTATTAGATGCTTCGAATCACTTAGATCTAGAAATTAGAGTTAATTCCTCTGACAGCGGGTGTTCTGCGAAATCACTGGCCTGGGAAAACTTTTGTTTAATTTCTCTATGACTTGGTCTGGGAAATTAGAGTTAATTCCTTTGACGGCGGGTGTTCTGCGAAATTACTCGGCCTGGAAGAACTTTTGTTTAATTACTCTATGACTTATGATCATATTCTTAAGTTTCCAGTCTTGTATTTAAAAAAATGTGGGTTTACTTGTAAATTCCTAAGTTGCCCAATACTCGATCTGTTTTATAGTTGTGGAATTTCTAAGTCCAATGTCTCCTTTTTCTTTCTGGCTTTTAGGAGTCGCTAGGCTGACGTTTGCGCTGCAGTGTGTGCTGTGACTCCGATTTTGTTACATTATATTTCCAGTTTCCAAGTTCCAATTCCAGCTGTGTTTCCTCCTAATTTTCCAATGAGATACATAGTATATTCCGGCCTCTCAAATCAACCAATCCAATCGAATCTCGTTCAGCACTACGTGTGTAGGGGTGTTTCAAATTAAAAAAATATCCTCCCGTGTTTCAAAAATATTAAATTTAATATCCACGCACGACCTCTTCATATCGTTGGGTCAGACTTCCGCCGGCATCTTGTGCTATCTTCACAAACAAATGTTGTGCACTGATACTGCCCCGATGCTATCGTCTGCAAATCTTGAGTTTCCAGACAGATTTATCTGTAATCTCGATACAGAACGTACATCGGAAGCGATTACCTCATTATCTCTCGTCTTGTGCAAAGATAGGGATAGTCGCTAGCCACTTGGAGTCAAGTGACGGATCGTCACGTTCAAAAGGATCAATATAGATGACCGTCTCTATCAAATGTGGCCAGACAAATGAAGCAAAAACTTATCAGTTGCTGATCGGTCAAATTACATGGCGTTATTACAATTCTGTCTGGGATCTGCTCAAAGCGAACCTGTGAAAATTCAAGAAAATCCCGCGGCCGATACTTCCGTAGGGGTGTGAAGTGTTTGAGACTTCACCCTACTGATCCAGCGTAGAGAGCAAAATAATGAATGAAAGGGCAAAAAATATGCCAAATAATAGCGATGAGTGAGAGGAAGAGAAAAATGAAGGAAAAAAAAAATTATTCTGCCGGAATGGACGTGAGATCGCACAACCGTATCGTCACAGACAATGATATCAAAATAAGAATATAAAATGCAAGAGAAACTTTTATTGCGTTGGGAAATATATGTAGACCAAGAGAAATCGGATCCAACACAAAAATAAGAATCTTCAACTCAAATGTCAAGTCAGTCCTATTGTATGGCTCTGAGACATGGAGAACAACAAAGACAACTACCAAAAAGCTACAGCCTTTCATAAATGGGTGCTTGCGTAGAATAGAGGGATTAAAATTGTATGACAAGGTTACCAACGTGGAACTTATGACACGAACCAGACAAGTGCTAGTGGAACAAGAGATGAGAAGAAGACGCTGGAGATGGATAGGACACACATTGATAAAACATGTAGATAGCATTACAAGGTAGTCCTTGTTCTGGAGCCCCCAGGGTAAGCGAGGCAGAGGTAGACTAAGAAACAGGCGGAGAAGAGAACTGGAGACAGACATGGAAATGACGAGGAAGATGTGGACAGAAATTGAGCTGATGGCACGTGACAGGAGGACTTGGCACGTGTTTGTTGAAGTCATGTGACAGGTGGACTTGGCACGTGTTTGTTGAAGTCATGTGACAGGAGGACTTGGCACGTGTTTGTTGAAGGCCTATGCTCCTTGGAGAGCTAAAGACTATTGATTGATTGACTGACATATCGAATAATTGTTATTACCTTTAACTGGTTAAGCAAATTTTTTTTCTTCAAATTATGTTTCTTTAAAAAAAAATATACTGTAATACAGTACACGCCTCTCGAATAAGATTTGTTCATCTGGAAGATAATGGATTCCTAGTTCGTTCAATGGAGGAGCATTTTACTTTGCCGCGGGATAATAATAACGAAGAGAAATCATTCATTGATAACGGCTTTAGTTTTTAAACCTCGGAATTTAAGTGGATTTGCTTCCAAGTTTAATATTATTTTATGAAACTTTAACATAAGTAAGAAATGAGGTATCTGAGGAAGGTGGGTGAAGTAACAAGAAGAGACATGGTCCGCAACCAGACGATATGACAAGGCCTTAAATCCCACCCCCTGCAGACCCAAGTAGAACAGTCCCAATGTCGCATAGAGATTATGATCAATACATTTTCTATATTCTCTTCTTTTTCTACCCGTGTCCTCTATTTTATTATCGCTCTTATATCCTTTTCCTGTATTTTCGCATTCGTTCGTTTGCGAAAAATATTTTCTTTCCCATTCTCACTTTACCGTATTTCTTTCTCATACTTATACGCATTCTATTACGTAGATGTCAGGCTCTGGAGGTTATTGCGTTGTAGACGTAAAACTGTGAATATTCATCTATCTCAGACATAGGGCCGACATATCGTCTGCATTTTCACCTGTCACAACGTAGTTTCATCGGCTGAGTGCTCAGGTGAGGTGTGAAACCCGACATCTGCACAGCGCAGAAGGAGACATTTGTCTGGTAGTTTCCTCTTTCACGGCACTCTGGGCCAGTTTCGTTAGCAGTGAGGTGTCAAAGACGCGTTTGGCATGTTATGTCCAGCGTCGAAGGTACGTAGGTGTTAAGGAAAGGGGAGGCTATTGCGTGGTTTTGGAAATAGCGCACATTTTTGTCCGTTTCATAGATATAACTAGAGTTGGAAACCCGACTTCACGCACTCAGTAACTTCGCAGTTAGACTAGAACAACCTACGTTCGAGCCCTAAGAATCTCTGTTATAGAAGCAATTAGTTGGTCGAATTAAATGTTCGATTTCTAAGTATCTCTGTTGATGATAGAGGGCATTAGTTGGTCGAAGTGGTTTTAGTTCTTAGTAGTTCTGTGTTGAGGTAAATATACTATATCTAGTGTTTTGTGAAGTGTTTACACTGTTAAATCGCTTATTTCACTAGATAGATTTTTGTGCAGAGTGCTTAATTTAAAAGTCTGTTATATTCTCTATGTACGTACTATGTGTAGAGAAGCAAAAGAACGGTGGATAGAAACAAAATGTAAGGAAATAGAAGACTTGGAAGCGAAGCACACGACAAGAGATATGCATGAAGAAATAAAGAAATTATCAAATCGGTCGCGGTTTGCACAAGGAGGAAGCTGTATCAAGAACAAAAATGGTGTAATATTACTTGATGAGAAAGACATATCAAACAGATGGGCAGAATACGTAAAAGAACTATTCGAGGACAACAGAGGTAAAAAACCATCACCAGATTCTAATGAAGGCCCAAACATTCTCAGATCAGAAGTAGAGAATGCCATTCATATGATACACAAAGGAAGATCAGCAGGCATGGATAACATAAACATTGAAATGATAGAAGCTCTGGAGAGCTTTGGTATAGATACAATCAGAGAAATATGCAATGATATATACAATACAGGATATTTACCACACGACATGAAGACATCAGTTTTTATAACATTGCCCGAAAAACCAAATGCAACAGAATGTTCAGACTTCAGAACAATCAGCCTGATGAGTCATGCAATTAAGATACTGCTCAAAATCATACAGGAAAGAATAAAAAGTAAAGTAGACAGCGAAATCCAAGAAGAACAGTTTGGTTTTAGACGGAACAGTGGAACAAGAGAGGCAATATTTTGCCTAAGAAGATTAGCAGAAAAAATATACAGAGGTCCAAAAAAGTATGTATATGTGCTTCATTGACTATAAAAAGGCTTTTGACAGAATCCATCATGAGAAAATAATTGAATGCCTCAAAGACATAGGTATTGATGGAAAAGATATAAGAATACTCAGTAACCTTTATTGGGAGCAAACTGCCACAGTAAGATCGGGAAGGAATTATTCACCATACATAGACATAAAAAGAGGTGTCAGACAAGGTTGTGTGCTGTCCCCCTGCCTATTTAATTTATACACCGAAAAAATTTTCAAACAGATACAGGAAATACCAGGACTGAACATCAGTGGAAGATCAATAAACAACCTTAGATATGCAGATGATACCGTGTTGTTAGCTGAAAGCGAACAGGAGTTACAAGAACTAGTGAAGCAAGTGAACAGTATAAGTCATGAATATGGACTCGACATTAATATTGAGAAAACTAAAACTATGATAATTAGCAAAACAGACGATAAACCCACATTAAAGATAAGCGTAAATGGGAAAATCCTGGAACAAGTCAAGAGCTACGTATATCTTGGTCATATAATAACAGAAGATGGCAGATGTGAAACAGAAATCAAGAAGAGAATAGGAATGGCCAAAGCTACATTCAACAACATGAAACATATACTGACATCCAAACAGTTATCTCATAAATTAAAACTGAGAATCATAAAGTGTTATATATATTCTGCATTTCTGTATGGTGCAGAAACATGGACGATGAATAAGCATTTGGAAGAAAGAATTGAGGCTCTTGAAATGTGGATATATAGAAGAATGGGTCGTATCTCATGGAAAGAGATGAAAACAAATAAGGAGGTCCTAGAAAATCTAGGTATGAAAAGAGAACTAATGAGAGAGGTCAAAGTTCGGCAGCTAAAATACTTTGGCCACATAAAAAGGCATAACACCTTGCAGAAGACCATAACAGAAGGGAGAGTTGAAGGCAAACGTGCAAGGGAAAGACAGCGCTATAAGTGGGAAGATAACATCAAGAGATGGACGGGAAAGAGTCTATCAGAGTGTACCACCAAGACAAGAGACAGAAGACGTTGGAGATCCATTACAGCCAACCTTCGTTATGGAGATGGCAACTGATGATGATGATATATTCTCTAGCTGACGTGTTTCAGTGGAAAGCAGAATAAATTATAATTTCTAGCTTAAAACCAGGTAGCTAGAAGGAATTAAGTTTAACTGCTAAATAATCAGACGAGAATATATTTTAAACTAACTAGTAAATGCACTGATGCCTCATGAGTATTGACGAAATATATTTATATGTATTTCTAATTCATGATGATTGATTTTTTAAATATAACTACTTCACGATAATTTAAACCTTAAGTCAAGCGCTACGCTTGCAGTTTAAAATGTAAGTTATGACAAGTACATAGTATGTATAGTATTTTATATGTGGTTTTTCTTCCCTATGCAGTGAAAACTGGGGTTAACCCAAACTTTGCCAGCGTTAAGTACTGATGAGTAATGTCTGTGAAGAACTAAAACATTCTCCTTATTAAAAGACTTGGTGTCAAATCTTTACAAGACTTTTAAAAGTGAAATGACATAATGGGTCTGTTGCGCCTGATTTTATTCTTCCTGAGAAAACTTGAGTACAGTTCAGCCCTTGTGGCAAGTAAACTATTACAAACAGTAACGTTCCGCAAATTATGTCAACTTGTGGTGTGACCGAGAAGATTACCTTTGATCGAAAGTTACAAACCTGACATTTTTCCCTAAGTAGTGGAAACCTCGTGATTCTGACACTGTGAACCCGCTTACACTAATTCTTACCTGAGCTGATAAAGTGACACTAACTTAAAATCTGATCAAAATTATCGCCTGAAGAGGAAGCTCCCCGGACTAATTGGATGAAACCAAGATCTGCAGAGCTGGGTATCCTCTTCATCAAATGATAAAACAGATTGTGTCATAACGTGCGCCAGACGGCGAACAGCAGCACGATTGTAGGTAAGGTTGTGTGAGACAGGGCCCTGATGAATGAACCGAGAGAAAGCAGGAACGAGTGACTCTTTTTTTATGGTATACCGAATTTCACCCACTTTTGTAAACTTCTTTATGCAAGATTTTGTTGCAAACAAGATATTTTTCCTTGGGATAGATCATACTAATATCTAAGTCTGTTCATTCCTTTAAAAGGGGAAAATCATTAGATTACCGCTAACGTGTCCTTGATTCCTTGGGGCTATCACTTTCTTCTAATAGGACTGTGGGCATACCTTGAGGGATAAGATCATACTGTGGGTCTATCATTCTTGTAGCATTTTTATTGACTTTATGATTATTTGTATACGCTTTGATGTAATTTTTATGTGTTGTGATGAAATTTTAGATGATATTAAAAATTCTCTTGAACTTAATCAGCGTGTTGGTCAGCTCGTTCCAAAATATCTGTATAATCATTGTTATAGTGTTCCCCACGTCTGTACGTCTAACTGTCGTCTTGTATGTGCGTGCACGTGAGTGGATAGAGATATATATGTAATATATATATGTGTTTAGACTGTGTGACTCCTCTAAATCTGTCGTAGAAGATAGGTGAAAGAGAGAAGATTTCTCGATTTCAGAGACAGCCTCTATCACAGTCTACCATCTCACTCGTGGAAATCTATTTCTATTACTATCTCTCACTGTGACTATCACTTATTCTAATCTATTCAGAAGGGACCAACCCAAGTCTTAATTCTCCTATCAAAAATCTACGACACCCAACTAAGATGGTTTGGCCATGTCTGCAGAATGGGAGAAGATCGGCTACCACGACAAGCATTGGAAACAAAGAGCCAGGGATCCAGACCCCCAGGACGACCCAGAGTCCGCTGGGAGGACAACATTAGACAATCTTTGAAAGACCGAGGACTAGAATGGAACCAGGCCAGGAGGAAGACAGCCAATAGGATAGTCTGGCGCTCTCTCTTCCAAACCTCTACACCTCACGGTAGAACGGGAACGACTAAGTAAGTAAGAATTAAAGTTAGCGATGTATTTACTATAGATTTAATTGTATTTTTTTATTGCTTGGAATTACATTAAACCAAAATGAGCGATAAGTTTAGCAACATTTAACCAGCAAAGCAATCGTTGTAAAAGCCTGATTAATTAAACAATATTTTATGTAAAAAATTGTTATTTTGTCCGCACTAGCTAACAAATTTACATTCGATTCTTCCTGGTCAGTATTACGAAAAACTGAGGAAGGGGGAAAATGAGAGATTTGTGACGGTACATGCGAGTGGTCTGGATTTGTGACGAAATGTAACAAGGGAGGCAAGGGACGTTAACAATGAGCGTTTTTCCACAACAAGAGATTAGAGTGACCTCCCCTGAGAAATTGAGGGATTTTGACAAGTGTTGCCACAGCTGGGTATTTTTTTTCTAGATCTGGGCATTTTGGAATCCGTCTGGGTATCTGGGTATTTTCCCCCCAAATCTGCATTAATCTTGGTATATTTGACAATTGACATTTACAATGTATGTATATCCTGTGCACTGAGCATTATACATTATATTTATATTATAATTAAATGTAAAAAAAATTATGTGCAATATATTTTTTAAATTCCACTTAAATTTAATTATTGTTTTTAACCACATCAATGACGTGGTTTTTTTTTTACTTGTTTACATCAGCTATCTATTTCCTGTTATTCTGTTAATGGCTATCATCTATAATACTCAGTCATTTTTGCGATGTGTTTTAAAGTATTCTTTTTAAATGTTGTAGCACCATGACGACCCACACGCCACCGCGTAAAAAAAGTGAAGCCATGGTATCAATAGGCTTTTTGTGAGGAATGGCTAATAGACAGCGAACTTAAGGATTAGATAAAGCTGGACTCTGGCAATCGCCATGCTGCGATTTGTGCGGTCTGTTCCTGTACATGAACTAATGCCAACAAAACAGCTTTATTGACACATAAAAGCACACAGAAGCACATGAAAAACTTCGAAGCCAAAAGCAAAACTCTGAACATTAACAAGTTTTTCATCAAACCAAAAGAGCCCTGTCTCCAAGACAAAATAGCTAAAGCTGAGATACTGTTGTCGGCTTTCATGTTACTGTTATAATATCTCGTTTTCAAGAGTTCATTTATTAGGGTGTTAATAAAATCATTTTTATATAATTGTGAATTTTTGGTAATAATAAATAAAATAAAAATGAAGAAAGAAATAAAAATTGGTAGCACACAGCTTATTTGTGCTAAAGTTGCACTAAAAGATTGTGTAAGCATCGTCTATCCCGTGTATTTGAGGCCAAAAATAATCTGGGTATTTCTGTGTTTTTTAAAGAAGAAAATCTGGGTTTATCTCTAGAACTTGAGTGGCAACCTTGGATTTGACTTTTGTTTTGGTTATCTTGTATAAGGACTATCTTCATTGCGCACGGACTACTCCAACAGTGCTCCGATCTCCTCCCTTAGATCACACAAGGAGGATCTCAGCACAGTGCACGAACTCCGTAGTAACGGCGAGTATGTATGTATATAGGAAATTTAAGATTTCCAACTGCCGTGGGATTTTAAACGTGCGCAACTTACACACGGGACCTCCTATTTTTTCACCCTTATCCGAGAAGGCTAGGCATCCGATCTCACTACTCAGGAGACGAGGGGGGAGTATGACATCATTAGGGCCACTGGTTCTGAAAAAAAATTATATTCCCTCCACTGGGAATAGAACCCGGTACCTTTAGAACTCGAGACGGACGCCATACCTCTTAGCCACTCCTATCCCCAAATTCGATCGAAACATCCTATATATTTTTAGTACTTCTTGTCGCATTTAATTCAAATTCTATACTACATTAGCTGATCTCGTGCCGATAGGTATATTTTGTAATGTATCACCTACCATTTCTGGCTCCTTTTTGAATTAAAATATATGCAAAAATACAAAGAATATATAGGGTTTTCCAGTTGACTACACACATTTTTCGCCATGCCACCTATACAATTCTAGTGGAGGCAGGGCCGGCCCTAGGAATTTTGCCGCCCCGAGCAATACCATACCTTGCCACCCCAGCCCAACCTCAAATTAACGTTTGAAATTTTTAAAACCATTATGCTAAACAAGCTTCAACATTAATTTTATGACCATAAGCCTAATTTTAAATAGTACCATTAATAATACTGTATTGATAAATTGATGAAAATACTGTATAGTCATAAAATAAACCATTGACTTTATTAGAGACAATTATATGAAATAAATGTAGTTACATTACTTACATATAGGGGATGCTCTTCTCATGTGGAACGATGAACTGTTGAGTCACAAAACTTAACTATAGTATGTACATGTTATAGTTTTTAGCATTATTTTTACATTATTTGAATTTATATTGTTTGAAGTTTGTACTGCTTAAAAAGACACTTTTCTTGCTTTAATATTTGCAAAAGCAGAAATAAGGTCTGCGTAGTCTAATTTTTGACCGATTTTATGTTCAATTGAAATCATGGCAAGTCCTTCCAATCTAGTTTCGCCTATTGTTGAGCGTAAATAAGTTTCAATAAGCTTCAGTTTTGAAAAAAAAAACTACGCTCACCACTTGCTACCGTTACCGTCAAAGTTAGTAATATTCTTAAGGCTATAGCGACATTAGGAGCAATGTTATTTTCAATAATATAACGAAGAACTTCAATTTGCCGTGTATTTTCTGGTACTAATTTGGATACTACTTTCAGTTCATCACAATGACATCAATGTCTCTATTTTCTTGATGTGTTAAAACGCCTTCTAGGTTTCTACATTTGTTTAAGAGCTCATTTGTCGTCTCAGATTTCAATTTAGGGATGTTATATAAATAGGAAAAATGGGAACTGTGATGTTCCAATTGCTCGAACCTTTCTTCAATAGAATTAGTTGCAACATCAATAATAAAAAAGAAAAATTCAATTTTGAATTTAGTTTTGGGATCCAAAATAGGTTCATCTCTTGCTTCATAGTTGTGTTGCTTTTTCTGCCGACGCACTCTAGTACATTCAAACGTTGGTATCAAATCAGGATCATCTTCAACTTTCTCAGCTAATGTTGTAGCATCAACAAGAAAATTTTGAAATGATTCATCATTTCTGAGATTCTTAAGGCTTTGGAGAACATTTCTCAAAGTTTGTTATGGCACTAGTCAATTCCATTTTTATGCTTTGCAACAGTTTAATAGCAACATTAATTTCGTTTAAAACATAGTGCCATATAACCAGACAACATACAAATTTAAAATCTCTGAGTTTTAGGGCAAGGGTTTCAGCTTCATGTCTCGCCATTTTGTCTACTGACTCGTCATCAGCAATTTCTATCAATGCATCATAAAATTCCTCAATATAATATCTTAAAGGACGAATGGCCTCGATTCTAGATTCCCAGCGAGTTGTACTTAGTGGCTTGGGCGTTAGAGTTGTAATATGTTTCTTATTGATTCCTCAACGCAGTGTTGACGCTGAGAAAAACACATACAATTTCTGAACCGTTTCAAAAAATAAAACCCCTTCTCTAGATGACATCGCGGCATCATTGACCACCCAGTTGAGAGAACGAGAACAGCAGGGGATATAAAAAGCTCTCGTGTTCAAGTCCCTAATACGTTGTTGAACTCCTGAATGTTTTCCTTTCATATTTGATCCATTGACATACCCCTGGCCACGCATGTTTGCGATTAGAATATCCATGTCTGACAATTTTTTTTAGAATGCATTAGGTTAACGCTGAGCCTGTAGTGGCTTCTACAGCAATGAAACCAAGAAAATGCTCATGAATGTTGATATCATCTGGATTCGTATTAACAAATCTTACAATTAGTGTTAATTGTTCAATGTGACTTACAGCGGGAGTACAGTCTGCAACTATGCTATAATATTTAGCTTTCTCCACCATAGAAATTATTTTTTTTAAGGGTTCCAGAGAGAAGAGCAATCAATTCATTTTCAATGTTTTTCCCAAGGTAATGTTGGGTCGATCCACGAGCTACTCTCATTAAATGTTCACACATAGCACTATCAATTCTGGCAATCAGTTCAACAAGCTTTAAAAAATTTTCATTGTTAGGGTCATATAATTTATCAGATGTTCCACGAAATGGCAATCAGTGTTGGCTCAAGAACTGGACAATAGCAATTAGGCGTTCTATTATGCTCCTCCAGTGTCGAACTTCTGAATTTAATAACTTTTGTTGCATTGAATCAATTGTCTGTACTGATTTAAGCCTGGACGATAATTCAATCCACTTTGTATGGTACTCCAAGTGGTTTTTAGATTTTTCGTGTTCATTAAGATACACATACAAATGACCCCAATCATTATAGCCATCAGTAGTGAGTGACATTTTATTACAGGAAAACAACTTACAGCAGAAACAAAATAAAGAATCTTTTTCTTTTGAATACACTAACCATGATCGATTAATATATTCTCCATTGCTTAGCTCCCTAGTGTAAACATTTAGTGAAAATTTCCGACCATTAGAGCTGCGCGGAAAAACGAACTCATTGTTTGGTCTCTCTGGCAGGCCTTTTTTACGATTTCCATTCTTTCGGTATCGCTTAAAGAAGGATTCCATCTTGCCGGATCAGTGTACCTCTCAAGTTCATCACTTAAATCTCTGGAATTGGAAACGGTCAAATCAGTCTCATTATCGACATTGTTAGTAATATCTACGTTACTGGGGTCCGAGTTAGAAGTACTTGCCATGAGCTCAGAATCATTTGTTTAGGTACATTTGCTTAATTTCTTCTGTCCTACATCAGATGTTTCAGTTTTCAGATATTTATGTAAAGCCCCGCTATGTTTTTTAATATCGCGTTCTTTTTCCAGTTTCCGTTTCCGATATTCGGCACCTGATAGTTTTTTTCTTTTATCGGACATTATATCTATTTGAATATTAAAACTGTTTTAATAAACCCTACAATAAAATGTATTATTTAGTAATGAATGGAGGCTGAAGCACTGTACTAATTTCCATAAAACGTTTAAAAAACTTATTTATCACTGTAACACATAGCACACTAACCCTGAGCAAAATCAACTTCCATGAATGCACACTCGAAAACAACTGAAACATTCGAGCCGCCAACATGGAACGGTCGATAAAAAAAAATAAATTCCTGATTCCCACGCCAAGTTAATTAATTCCCGTCTCTCGTTCAGCCATGCCGGAAGATTTATCGTGGCGGTCTTCAGTTGACCACTGAACACGGAAATATAATCCTCTGGGAACCACTGTGGTTTCGACCAAGCGAATAAATTGTACTGACGTCCCTAAAGAAATACATTTTAGTGCCTTTGTAGGAGAAGATAGCATTAGGATCGTATGACAGAACTATAAGCGAAGACTTGAAAAACAGCTAAAGAACAGACCGCAGGTGCAAATATTTCGCAGAGAAAACAGACAAAATGTGAAGGAATAGAAAAGTAAGGAATTTTTAAATAATCTAGACGAAACCTTCGAACTCTCTGTGACACCATCCACAGAGGGTTTATTTCAGGAGCCGTTCAGGTTATTCAGTCAAAATCCCGTTTGATGACACTCCTACAAATGCCCGCGCCCGGGCTTGAACCTTGAACACCTGATCGCTAGCGCAGTGTGGTAACCATTACACCAGCGCGGCTCCCAGGCGGAATATTTTGGCGGGATTGTAAAAATAAGTAAAAAGATTTTTTGCCGCCCGCCAAAGCTTGCCGCCCCGTGCAAATGCACGTGTTGCACCGTCGGTAGAGCCGGCCCTGAGTGGAGGTTATTTCAGGAAAATGGCTCATTGGAAAAATTGCGTGACGTCATATGTGCGTAACCCCACTCAAAAATCCGGAAGTGTGACACATCCCCAAGAAATATTACGTCACAGCTGCAAACAAACTTGTTCGTCTCGTTCGATCTCGTCTAACCAGATCTATTTCTTAAAAACATGCAGTGGTTTGTCCTAGGCTTTTCTCATCGTCATACATTTTCTCTTTCAAAGGGGGTTGTGAAGGTTATGCTGCTAATTTACTCCTCTCGTGGAGGCGACATACTTGGACACGTTCTGCTGTTTGCTTGTCGTCCTTACAAATTCACATGTCTGTTTGCTCCATTTTAAAGTTGTTAAATAGATGTTAAACAAAAGCAAAAAAACAAAAACAAAAAAAAACCACTAATGCTACCTTAGACATGTCTTGATCAACAATCAATACACTTTAGCTCCCCAAGGAGCATAGGCCTTCAACAAACACATGCCAAATACTCCTGTCGCGTGCCATCAACTCATGTTAGGAAACTCTATACAGAGCGATACAACATGAGACAATTTGATCATTAGAAGTAGTCCCTCCGTCGATCAAGTGTTTCGACCATTTAATCTCCTTTACAGTCTTAGGGGGCGGATCCACTTGGGTCATGACTCCCAAGTGTCAGCCTCCTGCTGTCGTGTTTAGAGAATTGAACCTACTCCACCTTGGTTGCAGCTTTCTACTTCATCACTGTTTTCTGCCAGCTGGAGGCAATTGTGAAAGTAACCCTTATGTTGAAAACAATTTACTGTCCTGAGTTCCAAAGCCCATTGCGGTTGTTCCACAGCCAGCAAGATGCCCTTTCCGCAGTTTCACTGAGCCTCTTAAGTGTCCTTGTTCTTGACTGTCCTTTCAAACCCAACAGTTTCATTAGATCATACACTGAGGCAGCCACGAGACCTCTTGCACCTTCATCAACAGCCAAGACCCTTGCAGTGAACCCATCGTGTCTCAAGACCGTGACCAGATCATTATACTTGGCCACTTTGAACGAGTGTTGCTCGTCCAATCTGGATTCAAACGGCCCGGTCAGCTCAATCCGTATAAACTGCTGCGATTATGAGGGTTATAGCACTATATCTGGCCGTCTTCGAGATCTTCTGATACTCTCTGGATAAGTTCAAATTCTATTGACATCTACCTCATCATTTTAATTTATGTCTTCAGTTCTCTTCTCCATGTGTCTTTTGGTCACCTTCTGCCTCTCTTACCCTGAGGATTCCAGAACAAGGACTGCCTTGTAATGCTATCAACAGGTTTCCTCAATGTGTGTCACATCCATCTCCAGCGTCCTCTTCTCATCTCTTATTCCACTGGGACTTGTCTGGTCCTTGTCATCAGTTCTACATTGGTGACCTTGTGGCTCTATTTTAAGATTTATATTCTACGGAAGTCCCAACATGTTACGAAAGGCAACTAAAACGAGGCTGTGCAGGGAGCTGGGAAACTAATCACGTAGAACAAATTGCTACAGACACGACGGCTGGAAGAGCACACGAATGTTTTTTTTATTCAGGTCAGCTGCACCTGTGGCTCCACCCTCCACAAAACGCAAAGAGGCATATCTAGAGTCATCCTTATATGACCACCAGCTATGCACAATACTATAATATACTTGTACGTACGTGGAAGTAAACTTCTGTCTGTGAGGCTAATTACATCCGCATTGACTCCTGAAATAATTCCCACACTTCCAGGAATTTCCCCTGTGGTGAAACTTGTTGAGAACCCAGCATTGCACACTAAGCTTGGAGAAGTCACTTGAGCTCCAGACGTAATTCTTTGGCTTTGACTTGTGACACAGAGTATTTTGTATTAAATACACATATGCCTTAGTCCTCGAAATACTACACATGAGAGAGAGAGAGAGAGAGAGAGAGAGAGAGAGGTGGAGTGGAACACATTCAAATAATAACGAACACTAGCAATGTTTCCAACTCTGTCTAATGTATTCAAATAATTATCACCACAAAATCACAACATTATATGTAGTTAGCGAAGTGTAACACATTGATGAAAATCTCAGATAACCGAATGCCTTATCTTTTCACAACTAAATATCCTCTTGCATCCGACAATACGAGTCGGCCATCATCCCCAAAACCTCGTCGCTCTCCCTACTCTCTCTTCTTCACTGCCCAATCAGAACGCCCCTTGCGTTCACCCCTGACCTGCTGACCTCGCAGTCTCGTGTTGTTAAGTTAAGTGTATGAAAACACCTCTCACACCCGACTGACATTATGTACCCGCCCCCAGCGGAGCACCGCCAGTCTACAGCTGTGTTAATCACACTGTGACATCTACTCTCCCCCCCGGGGAAAAAAAAACAAAGTTTTTTTTTCTTCTTTTGGAAGGCGGCTGGGCGCACTCCAAACACCCAACATCCAGCTTTTGAGCCAAGTATACATTCATATCCTTCTTGTCTTCACATATCTTGCATACTCACTTAAACATCGTGTGGAGGAAAAACCCAAGAAAAAAAAAACAATCATTCTACAAACGAGACAGAGTGTCAGCTACAACGTTGAGCTTACCCTCTAGGGGTAAAACAGTAAATTTGTACTGCTGCAGTAAGAGAGCCCAACGAGTTAATTTCGAGCTTGTCGATTTCGACGACTGTAAAAATGAGAGTGGTCGATGGTTTGTCTGTAATACAAAATGTGCACCTATCAAATATCGGGACAACTTTGAAACTGCCCACACAATTGCCAAGCACTCTCTTTCAATCGTGGAGTACCTAGTCTCAGCCGGCAACAGCTTCCGACTCACATACATCACTGGATGTAAGGTACTCTGGTGGTCTTGCATTAAACAAGCTCCAATTCCTACAGAAGATGCGTCTGTCCGCAAAACAAAGGGTTTGCGTAAATCTGGCATCAGTAAGATGGGTTTCCTAGAGAACACCCTCTTGATTCTACATAAGGCTATCTCGCAATCTTGTGTCCACACGACCCTATTTGGCATCCCCTTCCTCGTTAGCGAGGTAAGTGTAGCTGCAATGGAAGAGAACTGAGGGATGAACTTGTGATAAAAATTCACAAGTCCAATTAGACTTTTCACTTGCTTTTTTGTTTTAGGTGTCTGCAACTGTAAAATCTTTGTAACTGTTACATCTTCCGGTTTCAGGTGCTTATGACCTACAGTATGTCCTAAGAAACTTAACTCTTTAAAACCTATGCAAACTTTACTCGGCCGTGCCGTTAAATTATGCTGCCTTAGGCACTGCAATAGGGAAGATAAACCCATCATGTGATCCTCCCATGACTCATGAAACAAACATATATCGTCGATATATGTAATAATATCTTATCGATGTCCTAACAATCTTCTCATCATCCTCACAAATGTGGCGGGCGCGTTCACTAAGCCAAAGCACATGACATTGAACTGAAACAATCCTTTGGGGGTGCTAAATGCCGTAAGAGGTTTCGCAGCCTCCGTGAGGGGTACCTGCCAATAGCCTCTGGACAGATCGAGTTTGCTGAAATATGTAGCGTGGGTGAGTTGTGTTAACAGAACTTCCTGATTAGGTATTGGTTCAGCGTCAATGACGGTGATGCTGTTCAATCTCCGAAAGTCAATACATATACGAAGAGATCCATTCTTCTTGCGAACCACAACCATTGGAAAAGAATATGGTGAATCAGATGGAGAAATGATCCCCAGTCGTTGCATGTCACTAATTTCTCTCTCGACAGCTGATTTGAAGTGCATGGGCAATGGATACGGTTTTACCCTAATAGGCTGATCACATGTCAGAGTGATATCATGACAAATCAGGTCTGTCCGTCCTGGCAGATCTGTGAGGACATCCTTAAACTCCGCTAATATAATCTGTACTTCCGACTTTTGTTCTACTGTTAGGTCATCCCCGATTCGCACCATATTCCATGAGTCCGAAGGAACCAGGGGTACGAGGAATAACTGGATATTCCCTTCACCTTTTTCATCTCCCGTGACATCAATGACTGCCGTACATGCCACTGTTGCTTCAGTCTGTGCTGCCCTTGTGACTGCTTTCAATGACTCAGGTCGTTCTACATATGGCCTCAGCATATTCACATGAAATATCTTTTCCTTATTTCGGACCGAAATTAGGTAATCGACATCTGTCATTTTTTTAACCACCTTGAATGGTCCTTGCCACGTAATGCTCAAGTGATCCTCTTTAGCTGGTAAAAGTAGCCAAACTTCCTCACCTGGAATCAGGGATACTAGTTTGGAGTTTCGATTTGCGTACTTCCGATACCGTGCTAACGACCCCGCCAAACAATCACGTGCCACCAAACAAGATTTTACAATACGTTCTCTGAGGCTCACTACATACTCATAACTCGTAACTAAGGTGCTATTTGCACATTTTCCAGTTAATAAATCCTTCAATATGTGCATCGGCCCCTTGGATTTGCCCCATACAGTAATTCGAAAGGGGAAAATCCTGTACTCTCTTGGGGAGCCTCCCTATAGGCAAACAGGACCGCTGGGAGTAACCTATCCCATTCTTGCGGAGATTCTGCGGTCACTTTTGCCAGCTTGTGTTTTAATGCACCGTTAAAACGCTCGCAAACTCCGTTTGACTGAGTGTGATATGGACTCGTGAATGTTTGGGCAATACCCAACAGCCCAGTGATTTCTGACATCTCCTTCAAAATGAACTGACGGCCCCTATCCGATAATATCTCTTCCGGAAAACCAAACCTGCAAAACAACATCTGCAAAGCCTCTGCGACTGCTTGTGAAGTAATACTCTTCATCGGCACCGCCTCCGGCCACCTAGTGCACAAATCTACCATCGTTAAAATGAAACGATATCCCCTGTCTGAAGTGACCGAGAGGGGGCCTATAATATCAATCGCTACTTTCTGGAAAGGCCGTACTGACAAGTCCGTAACCTGCACTGGAGCTTTGGGAGTTCTGCCTTTATGCCTCATCTGTTGGCATATCTTACAGGACCTACAATATAGTTTAATGTCCTTGCTAAACAATGGCCAATAGAATTGTGACAGCACCCTCTGGCGCGATCGAGCCACCCCCATATGCCCCGCGAAAGGGGAGTCATGTGCAACCTCTAACACTTTTGCTCTTAAATTACACGGTACCACCACTTGGCGCTGAGTTTGTACTCCCTTAGCGAAACACCTCGCGAGAAAATTATTCTTGAGCTCGAACCAATGTCTGGCCAACTTCGTGCACTTTACATCACCTCTCTCGGCAAAGTTGTAAAATTTACGCAATGATCCGTCTGACCGTTGGTGCTGGATAAAGTCCGACACCTGTGTATCCTGACTCCCTTTGACCAATTCCGATGTCTTAGCTTCAGGATGCATCGCTTCTAATGCATCATCTGCCTTTGACTGCGCCCTCGTAATCACCGCATTGGCCCTAAGCACACGATTGTACCTCCATTTCCTGATGTCCATCTGAGTACATTCCTGCACACCTTGCACATTACCCACAATCAAATCCGCTATCGGTGCTTCGAGTACGCAGGTCTGTACTCTACCAGATATGAAGGGTGTGTCCACCTCAATAATGGCAAGAGGGTAATACTCAATGTTACCCCCGAAAGTGACGCATCTTGCTTTCTTACCTATCAAACATGAGTCGTCAATGCAGGATCTACGAACTCCTATAGTTGTGCAACCCGTGTCTCTCAACACAGACACTTCCTGCTTTTGCACAAATCCTGGATGCAATTCCAAATGACCATTTTCTTCAAGAGAAGAGAGACAAGGCAGAGTGTGACCACAGATAAGCATAGGCTTACCGTCTGGTTCAAATAATGGTCTACACCCTTCGCAATTCTCATCGTTAAAGGTTTCTAATATGCAAGCCGAATTCGCTCGTTCTGAATTATTAGCACAGACCTTTGCCAAATGTCCTGTTCCCTTACAAAGACTACAGTGTAGCTGCGTATTGCTATCCTTTTTCGGACTAGTGTTTGGAGAGTGTCTGACTACTCGGTCTGACTCCTTTTTCTCAAAGGATTTGTTTCTTTGGTAAGGTGAGCTTTTGCGAAATCGTCTTTATTCCTGCTCGTTTGGCGCATCTATCTGGATCTGATTCCGCAGGTACTTATCCTGTCTGTCTCCAGTATATCTGTATTGATTTCTATCAGATTGATAGTTAAATTTCTTCCTCGGTGATCTATGGTGCCGATAATTGTCATACCATGCAGGAGATCTGTCTCCTCGAAAGTAGGGTCTATCATAATTAAATCTTCTGGGGCCAAATCTATCGGCACTCTTCGATCTATGTTGATTGTAAGGTTTTCTAGTAATCTTTCCTATACTCGCTGAGAAAGTCTCAGAGATACTCTCCCTGTGTATGACCTTTCCTGGATGCGCGGTCACGTATTGGTGTCCTAATTCTGACATCGTATCGATGTTTTTGGGCTTGCGTTCCTGGAAAAACGCAATAAGCTCAGATGAACACGATGACAATACCTTGTCCCGTAACATAAGGTCGAAAAGCCCATCAAAGTCTTTAGTAATACCATCCATCTCAATCCATCGATTTAATAGCTGAGTAATTTTCGCAATGAAATCCTCAAAATCCTGATTGACGCTTGGTCTCACGTCTTGGAAACGAGCCCGATACCCTTCCGCCGTTAGACGAAATTTCCTTAACAACCTCTCCTTGACTATGTCATAATTTGCTCTGTCGGCTAAAGGGATACTATACACAGTTTCTAAAGCAGATCCTGAAAGCAAATTTCCCAGCAGAACAGGCCATTCCTCCTTCTTTATCTTCCAAGCCAAAACTTCTGCTTCAAAACGTTCCAAATACACATCCATGCTGTCCAAATCTTGATTAATATTGGGTAATCGTAGTCTATAGGGACGTGAGAATTCGTTCCCACCTGAATCCTGCTTCCTGGACTCATTATCTAGCTTCTTTAGATTTATTTCTTTGTGAGCTTCAATTTTCTTTATCTCTTTCTCTGCTTCTATCTTCTTCATCTCTTTCTCTGCTTCTATCTTCAATTTATCAGCTTCAATCTTCAATTTATCAGCTTCAATCTTCAATTTCTGGAATTCTCTCTCCTCACACCGTTCCATTCTATCATTTTCCTGTTTTTCTTTCCATTTTTTTCTGCCCATTCTTGTAGAGCAGGGCCTGTTAATGCTAGCTCTTTACCAACCTCAACAAATTCTAAGAGGCTAGCCATCGTAATATAATGTAATTAAATTACAATTTCTTAAAGCAGTACTCAGTGTACAAAAAAATGCCTTCAGTATTCCCCACTGGAAAATTATCAGATATTGTACTAAAAAAAAGAATCAAAATTATATGTAATGCCTAGTCAGAAATACTGACTGTACCACTCAAATAGGTGTATTCAGTATAATTGTGTGAAGTTATTCAACAGCATAATTTGCTGTACCCATGACACCCATAATATTTAAGCAGTGAAACTAAACACCACTGCAATATATAATTAATGGCATAAACATACATGTGATTCTCAACCAAACCAGATAACTACGTCTACACAAGCAAAAATACACAACCTACTCTTATGCTATCGGTACTGGAATTGAAATTGAGACACACTTCACTAAAACAAAACAAACATAAATATAAACAATGATGACAATAATGAAGATGATCAAGACGACCTTACTACACGAACGAACACAACAGTACGGTGGAATAAGAAAAAAAAACCTCAGACAGCAGCAGATGTCTAATTATAAACCGTAGCTGTTAACAAATGAAAACAAGAGTTTGGGAAATTAACATATGTACATGATAGTAAGAAGAATACATGAGAATACTCCAATTAAACATGACAAAGAGACACTATTACAAATATGACACTGTGCAAACAAACCAGACCTGCACCACTAATACACTAAAATGTGCAACGTGAATTATGCAGGGCAGCCAATAGGGTCAGTGTTGCACCCCCGTAAAATTAATGTTTCAAAAACACACGAAGGTGCAGTAGCAAATCAACCAAATCCTTAGCCATTATTGAATTACAAACAAACTTAAAGTTATGTTCAGCAAATAACTTTAGGGATACTGACACATTAACCAACAAATCGTCCATGATCCATACTCCAAGTCGTGGACCTCTCAATTCCTTTTCATCTCTACCTATTAACAATGCACTTTCCAGCATAGGCCTTATATCTGCAGGATTATTATCAAAATCCATGGTGATTCAATCACCCAGTTAACTATATATCTATATCAATATAATTATTAATGTCGCAAGTTTATGTTTCAAGAAATTCTGACAATTACCCTTCCATTTCACACAGTTAAGTATGTATACCAAAAACATCATTCATAAACTTTGTATCATCAATTCCTTTTCAAAGAACCTTTATAACATCATATTCATATGAGGGAAGACTACATATATCATACAACCATCAATACTTAGCATCAATACTAAATCCTAATAATATGTCTATAAAGAATTAGACAACAAAAACAACAGATTTCAACACTTTTTTGTGAAATTTCTTCACTTAATTTCCTATTTAATTTGTCAAATGTCAAAACTTTACTTCTCTCCTCTGTTAATAATATCTCAATCTTAATCATCTCCTCTCTCTCAGTCGTTAACTCTTCTAATCTCTCTTTCTCATCCTTTTCTTTTTTAGGTGTTAAGTCCATCTGAAGCTGCTCAGTTTCACTATCATAGCTATTTACAAGCTCATCAATCTTCTCTGGGCATACATGTTCTTCTCTTCAAGTTTACCAAAACATATATCATGAAGCATTTCTATGTATAACTTCTCCCGTTCATTTGTTTCAGCATTTAATTTCTGATACATCTCTTTCTTTTTATGAATCTCTCGAGTGAGATTACCCACTTCGTCATCTTTGTCTTTCAGCCGAATTTCCAGCTCTTTGTTCTTGTTCAATGCTGCATCTAACGCCGCATGTACTTTAGTAAGTTCCGTGTTTGACTTATCTAACTCATTTGCGAGTTTAGAGACTGTTTCGTGTAGTTTACTCACTTCAGTAGTAACTTTTAAACAATTGTCCCTTTCCCGTAGGGCACTCTGTTTGTTGACTTTTATTTGTTTCTCATTTCCTAATTCCTTTTTATGCTCATCAGGAATACCGTTGTGGATTATCTTGAATATACTTTGCACTACATGTCCGTGCTCATGCTCAATATACATGAATCATGATAGCTCCTGTGAGAGGATTGTTATTGAGGATTCTTTATAGCGCTGAGTTTAATAAGAGTACTTTAGGCCATGAATCATGATAGCTCCTGTGAGAGGATTGTTATTGAGGATTCTTTATAGCGCTGAGTTTAATAAGAGTACTTTAGGCCATGAATCATGATAGCTCCTGTGAGAGGATTGTTATTGAGGATTCTTTATAGCGCTGAGTTTAATAAGAGTACTTTAGGCCATGAATCATGATAGCTCCTGTGAGAGGATTGTTATTGAGGATTCTTTATAGCGCTGAGTTTAATAAGAGTACTTTAGGCCATGAATCATGATAGCTCCTGTGAGAGGATTGTTATTGAGGATTCTTTATAGCGCTGAGTTTAATAAGAGTACTTTAGGCCATGAATCATGATTGCTCCTGTGAGAGGATTGTTATTGAGGATTCTTTATAGCGCTGAGTTTAATAAGAGTACTTTAGGCCATGAATCATGATAGCTCCTGTGAGAGGATTGTTATTGAGGATTCTTTATAGCGCTGAGTTTAATAAGAGTACTTTAGGCCATGAATCATGATAGCTCCTGTGAGAGGATTGTTATTGAGGATTCTTTATAGCGCTGAGTTTAATAAGAGTACTTTAGGCCATGAATCATGATAGCTCCTGTGAGAGGATTGTTATTGAGGATTCTTTAGAACGCTGAGTTTAATATGAGTACTCTAGGCCATGTATTATGATATCATTGTAGCTGCCGAGTGCGCAGTTCTTATGTGGTAATTTATATCTTGTGTTGTGCTGTGAACGGTATTCTATGTGTATTTCATCAATGTGTTGTGACGTGAATAAACCCATATGAAATGTCACCAGTCGTTTACAACCATCCATGACTCTTGTGTACGTACCTGTGGTGTAAACGACTAAACCAACACACGCACTTAATATTACAAGTGTGACAGGGAACTTAACACGTATTTAGAAATAGCCCCGGAGTGGGCGTGGTCTATCTGTATCGAGAACCTGATCATCGCTTACCAGTAGACTTCTACAGTGTTTGCCTGTGTGGCGGATATATAGGTATCAACTGTAGACATTACCAGATCCACAACACAACAGTAACGTTAGCAGATAATCAATAAGACACCTTACCATACACCAACCCTTTGTATCAGTTTCAGTGACAGCCATGATTGACTTTCACGTGCTTGACGGAGGTACAACAGTAATGACCTCTTGAAAAATATCCATTAATTTTACGGGGGTGCAACAGTCAGCTCTATGTGCCCATGCTCCGGCACACAATTCACCTAGCAACAGACCTAAAGAACAGTTTAGCATAATCTCTTTCCGCAATGCAAACGAGAAAATCCTAAACCCACACAACACCCAAATGACACCAAAATTATACTTCTACGAAGACACAACAAAAACCTACAATAGACAATGAAGTGACCAAAGGTAGTATGTTGCAACACCACACCAGTTGGATGACGTACTCACCAACCAAATGGAAAAGAGGTCACAGGAGAATGATTACTAATTATATAATATTATAAAGTAGAAAGGTACTAAAAGAAAAATAATTGTCCAATAATATATAATAATAGTAATAATCATCATGTGACGTATTCTTTCCAGAACGTTGTCTCCATTGCAGCTGCTCTGAACGCATCACGATTCTGGGCAAGTCGACCTGCATCAGCCAAAGACAAGTTCAGACTCTCTGTGATGTCCTGGGTCCACCGTCGTCTAGGTCGACCCCTTCCCCTTTTTCCAGGGACCATGCCTTCCATCACTGTTTTTTCCAGGCTATTATGTCTTTTTAATATGACCGAAAAATTTCAGCTTCCTTATTGCGATGGTATTTAGGAGCCAATGTTCCTGTACGTTTAGTGAGTGCAGTACTTCTCTGCTGGTCTTTTTTTCTGTCCAGGGTATTCTCAACATCCTTCTGTAGCATTTCATTTCGAATGATGTAATCTTTTTTGCAACTGTTTTATTGAGTGTCCAAGTCTCGCAGCCGTATGTTGCTACTGGGAATATACATGCTCTGATCAGTTGTAACTTTGTTTCTTTGCTTGTGCCTTGCCATAGGTTTTTCATCTGTATTAGTTTATGTGAAGCAATTGCAAGTCTTCTTTTAATTTCTACTGCGCAGACGCCAGAGCTGTTGATGATTGATCCTAAGTATTCGAATTCATTAACACTTTCCAGTTCTTCGTTATCAATTTCAATTTCTGGTTTGGTCTTTACTTTGTCTGTTGTCAATACTTTGGTCTTCTTGGTGTTTAGGTATAGATTAATAGTAATAATACTACATTAAAAAAATTAACTATAAATCAATTAAATTGATGATCTCCGAAGGTCTGGGTTCCTGATGATGACGTTAATATCCACAGCACCTTAGTCACTAATGATCCAATGGTCCACACAACGAACGACACGTTACAAAGTTACGTAAAGTTACAAATATTGTCCATTAGGATGACCCCTGAGTAAGGCACAAAGTCCACACTTGTCACCAGATAGTGCCTTGTCTTCACTGAAATATCACAGGGATGTCAAGCAAAAAGTCAGATCACACGCATCAAAGTTATACCACAACTGTATACTAGCTCGTCGTCAGCACAAGGCGAGGATTTGCCAGCTCCACTCCAATAACATCTCACGAGTTCATGAAAGTTACCACCGTTTGCAAAGGTGTAGTGCAGCCTTCTCCGTGAGAAAAAGTTCAGTACAGTTTATGATGATGGCCTGCAGTGTTTTGTATAAGGCAAAGATCGTAACGTAAATCTGGTACTGTTCAGCTTCTGGCAACCTCCGTAACGACCGTGTGTAAAATGTTGATACTGTAATGCACCAGTTCTCGTGTTCGGCATGCACCCAGTTCCACAAGAAGACTCAACCACTTGATTTCTACAGGTACGTCGTCTCCTGAGCTAGTAAACACTGTGTAGTGGCAACACTGCCCCACTGTTGGCTTTCAAACGGCGCTGCAACGGCCTCTAGTCTCGACCAGTCAGACGCTGAAATGAATGCTACCAAGGCTGACATCAACTTGTTCGCCCAACCTGTACTAGCAGCAACATATTCGTCCTCTCAGCCCCACAGACAACAAAATGAATGTCAACGAACCTGCCCCAACCTGGTTCACACCGCAGACGTTGGCAGACAACGGCGTCGTTTTCTTAACCAGAGGAGTGCTCAATGTCGCCCTGACATTTTGTTAGCTCTTACACAGCGTACTGTTCATAATAAATACCCCACTTCACTGTGTATCGCTAATCCGTGACCCGTGACTCACTATTAAAAAAAAAGTACCTGACAACTACGTGACTGAAAAAACAGGCCTACAGTGTATGTGACCTAAAATAGACTTCTGACCTGTCGCTGCACTGACGTGCAAAGATAATCAAACACGAGGACCCAAATACGAGCTCCCCACCTGGCACAGGGCATTTTGTATTAAATACACATATGCCTTAGTCCTCGAAATACTACACATGAGAGAGAGAGAGAGGTGGAGTGGAACACATTCAAATAATAACGAACACTAGCAATGTTCCCAACTCTGTCTAATGTATTCAAATAATTATCACCACAAAATCACAACATTATATGTAGTTAGCGAAGTGTAACACATTGATGAAAATCTCAGATAACCGAATGCCTTATCTTTTCACAACTAAATATCCTCTTGCATTCGACAATACGAGTCGGCCATCATCCCCAAAACCTCGTCGCTCTCCCTACTCTCTCTTCTTCACTGCCCAATCAGAACGCTTCTTGCGTTCACCCCTGACCTGCTGACCTCGCAGTCTCGTGTTGTTAAGTTAAGTGTATGAAAACACCTCTCACACCCGACTGACATTATGTACCCGCCCCCAGCGGAGCACCGCCAGTCTACAGCTGTGTTAATCACACTGTGACAACTTGGTTGACTGCATGCAGAAGGATCTCACTGTGGACCCGGTGATAGGCAGGGGAAGCTGAGAAGTGGCTCTGTGCAGGACGTGACAGTTCCTTGGGAGAGCACAGAACCAGAGTATAGTATTTTAGCTCTGCATAGTTGGAGAGCCCCCTTGGATGGCGGGGAATACACTGTATGCCCCGCACTTCTTACTCCTACTTTGGGACCAGATATGACGATCCTGTAAATTTTAGCCAAGCTGGAGAAACTGGAGCTCTAGACTTCAAATGAACATGTTTAGGAGTGGCAGAAAAGCCACAGGAAAAACATATATCTACAGTGTAGATCAGGGGTCGGCAAACTACGGCACGTGTGCCAAGCGTGGCACGTGGAATGATTTTCAATGGCACGCTGAGTGAATCAAAATACTGTACAGTATATGATCTCATTTTTTTAAAATTTGAATTTTTAATTAAATAGAAGCATATAATTCTTTTAAAGCTATACCTGTTTTTACAACCTTCAAAACGAAAGTTTTCAGACATCGGAGGTAAGAATGTGCTATCTGATGCAAACTAAAGGCCTGATCATACTATACTGCAAGTAAGTCTTCGTTTTTACGGACCGTTTCCGAGAACAAACATTCTTCAACGAATTTCAAGGGGAGTAGTTATACTTTGCGGTACCCGCTTGTAAGGCGTCTACCTGCTACCGTAGTTTGCAGGATGAGATTCTTGAAAAGAATCCCAAGCGAATTTTGACAGGCAAGCGGAGACGTAATATCATAATTACGCAATAGTGTCTGGCTAGCGCCTGGACGAGCGTATTTATTTCGTTTTCACTCGCAGTTTTTGACTCCCAGTGTGAGTTTGGAGCAACAATGACTGACCTCGACGAAGTTATATTTCCGTCCTATCCTTCCCCTCTCTCCCGACCACTACCACCTCTACAGTTCTCTCGACTGTCGCATACTCTTGCCCGTACAGTCCGTTGACCGCAGCAAAAAAGTTGGTGTTATTATTAAGTAATACGGTGCCGTTAAAATGACTCAAAAAAGACAAAAAACTTGATGTACGCTCGTTTCAAGACTTTTGGACAAACGAAAATGGATTCATACAACAAAAGGATCGTGCTGTTTGTGCTTTATGTTATGAAAGTGTCGTGTGCCGTACGTCAAGTGTACAAAGACACTATCAAATCAAACATCAGTCCATGTTTAAAAACTGAGGAGAAAAGAGAATCCATAAAAATGGCTGTTTCTGGCTACACAAAAAAAAAAAAAAAAACAAAGTAGTATTTTTAGTCAAGTAATTGGAACCAAAAATAAAGCTACCGAATGTAGTTACAAAATTGCACAGTGTGTGGCTTCGAAGGGCAAACCTTTCACAGATGGAGAATACATCAAGGAAACTTTTTTGAGCAGTGCTGAAATTTTGTTTAGTGATTTACCAAATAAAGAAACAATAATGTTTCGGATTCGAGAAATACCGCCTTCTGCGAGATCAATCGAGAGGCGCATAACTGATATGGCTGAAAATGTAACGATAAAACAAACAACAGGGTTACAACAAGCTGTTGTATTTAGTGTCGCTCTTGACGAAAGTGTCGATGTGAATGACTATAGTTGCGCGATATTGTGACAACGACCATATTTATGAAGAACTGTGCTGCTTGATACCTTTTGATGGTACAGCCAAGGGAGAGGACATTATAACTGCATTTGTAAGCTATTTCGAAAATCAGAACATTAACATGAATAAAATACTCTGTGTTACTACTGATGCCGCCCCAGCATTTGTTGGAAAGAACAAAGGATTTGTTAAACTTCTTGAGGATCATATTGGACGTCAAGTATTGAGCTTCCATTGCAATATACACCAGGAGAGTATGTGTGCGAAGATTTCGTCACTATCTTTGAACTCTGTAATGGAAACTGTTGTCAAGATAGTTAACTTCATCGTTTCTCGCTCTTCATTGACCCACAGGCAATTCAAGTCTCTTCTACAAGAAATGGAGAGCGCATGTACGGACCTCCCGCTGTACAGCAATGTTCGTTGGCTTAGTCGAGGTAATGTTTTAAACAGATTTGTATAATGTCTAGCAGCAATCAAGGTGTTTCTTGATGAAAAAGAACAACATTTCCCGGAACTGAATGACGAGGCCTGCTGTGCAAGCTGATGTTTCTGGCTGACATAACTACAAATCTGAATGAATTAAACTTGCGTTTACAAGGGCAGGGTCAAACAGTACTTGATCTTTTTTAGCACTGGAAAGGATTTGCGTCAAAATTAGACATATTTTGCAGAGATATTACCACTAACACATACAAGTACTTTCCAAACGTAAAGGCTCATTCAAATCGATTTACTGTCAACAGAGATGAGCTTCAGAAGTACGTTGAAGCGCTCAAAGGAGAGTTTGCTAAACGAGGTCAAGACTTCAAAATTCACGGGCCCATGTTTTCTTATCTCATCAAGCCCGACTTAATAGATCATACTAACATCCCATTTGACCTATCTCTTTTTGAGTGGATGGATGTTGACAATTCTGAAATGCAACACTTCGAATTCAAGGCATCAGAGTTATGGACGATAACATTTGTAGAATTGCGAAAATCTCTGGAAGGAAGCTGCTTGGAAAAGTCAGCTGCCATCCTCAACTGCTGGACATCCCTGCCTGAAGCGTTCACCTGTTTGAAGAAAGTTGCATTTGCTCTACTTTCGGCTTTTGGGTCAACTTATACATGTGAACAAATTTTCCCACACATGAAAGCTGTTTTAAGTCCACAGAGAAGTCGCCTAACACCTGTGCATTTAGAAGCCTGTGTGAAGCTGAAATTGACAAAATACAAACCTGATATTGAACAAATAACCAAGGAGAAGCAAGGACACGGGTCCCATTAATTGATTAATGACTCAGATCAATAATAATCAATGATTTATCATATTAAAATTTTAATAACGTGTTTTATGTTTAGTTTATTTAACTGTTCTGTTCTTCAAACTGTTGGACTTTCTGTCTTAACAAAATATACATATGGCAATTTTATTATAAAGTTTCAAACTAATGTGTTCAGAACTTAAATTTTGCAAAACATAATATTTGTATTGATATTTGTTCCTATTTATTTTAAAATATTGAATAATCTACAAAGAATAGAATAGTTATTTAATGTATCGGAAACATGTTAATACAGGATCATGTTTAAATTGTTTCAATAATTGTTGTTTATAAAAATGTGGTGGACTTAGGTTGGCACGCTGAGTGACTTTGCAACATTACTTCGGCACGACACTACTAAAAGTTTGCCGACCCCTGGTGTAGATTATACTAAGGAGTCTTCAACTTGGGTATTGACTGCTAAAGAGCGAGAAGCTCAGTAGCCCTAGTTAAACAAAACAACAACAACCTTCCACAAGGATCGAGAAAAGAAAAGAACGGATGCAATTTGAGCCTGCACTGCCGATCCTCTGAATAAGAATGAAGACCATACGACCCTGTTGCATCCTCCATATCATATGACCCAAGATGTAATAATAAACACAGACCTACTGTAAAGAACAAGACAACAACCGGACACATCATCATCCTCCTCCACAACAAAGTCGTCGTCTTAGTCATCGTATCATCACCACTTTCCGTTGAGTTCCTTACGGAGCATGGAGCAACCATTGCATCTGGTCCACCTGCAAGCAAACATTCACACACTCTTGTAGTGCTGGTTACATGATGAGGTTGCCAGCAAAACCCACAACCTCAGATTAGTTGCCTTGTACCCTCGCCTTGTACCTGCGCCTTGTAGCCTCGCCTTGTACCCTCGCCTGAGGGTGCTGTGATGGGGCCGAAAAGGAGACGCCCGCCCCCTTCCTGTTTTTGGGCAGATTTATTGCCCATGTATTTTAGAAGTGCGCGCATGTATTTTCGATGTGCGCGAAGCATTCTGGGATGTGAAAAGTTTTCATGAAGATATGTAATGAGGCCATAATGCAGCCTGAAAAATTAATTGTGGTGTATAGTTGTGAATCATATTTGATACTCGTGTGTTATATTAAATAGCTGTAGGTTTTATTTGTGTTTTCGCTATTCCTAAAGCGATAATCGCGTGTGATATTTAAGTAGCCAAGATTAATACGCCTAGCGCGCAGTAAAGTGAGTGATTAGCCTAGTGCCTATAAAAAGAGATAGCGAACTACCAGCGGCCCTTTTTTAAGTATCAGTCCAGACAAGAGGGAACGAAACGAGGCGCCCTGTGTACCCACACAGAAGAACACAAAGACATGACACATTAGCATCGGGCACTGTTGGGTGTTTTGTTTTGTTTTGTTTAGTTTTGTTTTGTTATGTTCGCTAGTTTATTTGTTTAATGTTTGCTTTGTCACTGAATGGGTTGTAAAAATAAATATAGCCCCTGCCTCTAGAATCAAGAGTTTTATTGTTGTTCGGGTCGGTGCGAGTGTGACAAGAGAGTGACCACACATCACAATATAATCGTCATCATCTTCTCGCCCACCCTACCACAATTGGCGTCGTCGACAGGATCAGGCAGACAGTGACACTGAGCAAACAGCAAACGAACAAATATTGTAAACACCCAGAGTGCATTCCTGCAGCAAGATGGCTAATGCGCCTGTGAAGATATTGTACGGGAAGGAGCCAGAGATACGGTTGTTTAGTGGAGAGGGGAGGCCCACTTGGCAAGAGTTTGTGGAAGATGTGGAAGCCGCGTGGAAGGTGGCACCTTTTTGTGCAGAAGACAAGTTAGACATGATATGGAACAACGTTACACCATGGGTATCTAGAGAATTACGGATACATGGTGGAGCCAAGGCCACCCCTGAGAAGTTACTGGAAATTGTCAAAAGAGCCTACAGCGAGCAACCACCAGTCAGTGAGATGACCAGGAATTTCCCTTGGGAATATGCTGTTTATGGTGAAAGTAAAAAGCCTGAGACACTGGTCCAGATAGCAAGTGCAGAAGTTCAGAAGGAGAAGGAGGCACTTAGAGCAGAATTATCCCTCCTAAAGTCCCAGATAGCACAGATGTCACAGACCAGTTCGCCAGCACAAGAGGAGGTGCAGAGAAAGAGAGCACCAAGCCAACTGCGGAAGCAGCCAAAGCACAACGAGGGGGTGTGTGAGCAGGAACCTCAACTAGACCTTCGTGTATGTGAGAGTCAGGCTGTTGCCAAGGAAAGTTGTGAGCTGAAAGCACCGACAAACACAGTTGCACCAACCAGGCGAAAAGGGGTTTGCAAGTGGTACAGTGTTCACAAGGGATGGGGATTCATCACGCCAGATGATGGAGGTATTGATGTATTTGTACATCAGACCAAGATCTTCAGAAAGGGATTCCGGAGTCTGGTGAGAAATGAGAGAGTGGAATTTGACAGCAAACCATCGGTCCAGGGCATGGAAGCAGTCATTGTATGCGGCATTGGCGGTCAAGAGTGTAAGGGCAGCAGAAAGCGACCCAGGGCACAGAGGAAGCCCAGAAAGATAAGATGCTACAATTGTGGAGACCTGTCAGACCACATGGCAGCCAAGTGCCATCAAGGCCCGCTTCCGAAGAGATGTTTTGGATGCAAATCCCCAGAACATTTGATAGCCGCCTGTCCCTCAAGGAGCTCTTTTCCTAGACGGACTGTCACAACCAGGTTGCCTTTAGGGCGCAAGCCAAGAGATGGCCACGACAACGGTCACACTAAGGGCGCCGAGAGAATTGGCCATCGTCTAGGGAAGGAAACCCATCCTAAGCAGATAGGAGGGAGTGCAGATCGGTGTCCAGATGAGGAGACTCATCAAAAGCAGACTGTGGGGAATGTTGGCCACCGTTCACGCAAAACGAGTGTCAAGCACGTCAGAAGCAATCCCCCTACAGATTCGACAGCTACAAGCACTGACAGGCAGATGTCACGGGCAGACAGCGACGCGGCACCGGTGAGCGAGTCTTCAAGACCACAGTGGCTGACAGCCCGGCAACGTACAACTGGAGACATGACGACCAAGGGTGTCTCCAGCCGGGTTGTACCGAATACAGAATCTAAGCCCAAAACATCGACGCTGAGAAATAAACAGGCGCATCACCAACGATCCGAGAGATTTCGACTGAAGCGCCAGAGGTAGTGATGAGGTAGTGATGTTGTCGGGACGACAACAAAATCAGGAGGGAGATATGTGATGGGGCCGAAAAGGAGACGCCCGCCCCCTTCCTGTTTTTGGGCAGATTTATCGCCCATGTATTTTAGAAGTGCGCGCATGTATTTTCGATGTGCGCGAAGCATTCTGGGATGTGAAAAGTTTTCATGAAGATATGTAATGAGGCCATAATAAAGCCTGAGAAATTAATTGTGGTGTATAGTTGTGAATCATATTTGATACTCGTGTGTTATATTAAATAGCTGTAGGTTTTATTTGTGTTTTCGCTATTCCTAAAGCGATAATCGCGTGTGATATTTAAGTAGCCAAGATTAATACGCCTAGCGCGCAGTAAAGTGAGTGATTAGCCTAGTGCCTATAAAAAGAGATAGCGAACTACCAGCGGCCCTTTTTTAAGTATCAGTCCAGACAAGAGGGAACGAAACGAGGCGCCCTGTGTACCCACACAGAAGAACACAAAGACATGACACATTAGCATCGGGCACTGTTGGGTGTTTTGTTTTGTTTTGTTTAGTTTAGTTTTGTTATGTTCGCTAGTTTATTTGTTTAATGTTTGCTTTGTCACTGAATGGGTTGTAAAAATAAATATAGCCCCTGCCTCTAGAATCAAGAGTTTTATTGTTGTTCGGGTCGGTGCGAGTGTGACAAGAGAGTGACCACACATCACAATATAATCGTCATCATCTTCTCGCCCACCCTACCACAGTGCAATAGTCCTATTTTCTCTTACAGCCAAAGATTAAAGAAAGCGCAGATGATAAGGGCATACCCTCATCAAGCAGCAAGTGTAAACAGACAAATGAATGTTTACTTCATCAATATTTTGAAACCCCGGAGTGTCCGAAAACTCTGGAACCAATGAAAATTACACTTCAATTGCTTTGTTATTAGGAGACACCGTGTTCAATGGGTGCTCTTTTTCCCATTTTAGGCTCCAGGTTTCGACTAACCTTAACCTTAAACGTAACCTAAATTCCAACTTTTAGCTTAAAACCTAAACCTAACCAAAACCCTACCCTTAAATCAAACTCTAACCCCATCCCATACCGTTAACCATAATCATAACCCTAACTCAACTTAACCCACATTCTAACCATAACACTAAATCTAATGTTCGCCCTGAACTTAACACGAACTCTAAAAATAACCCTAACATCAAGCCTAACCCAAGCCCTAGTTCTAACTCAAACTAGACTGACCTTCAAACAAACCCTAATGCTTACCCTAAAATAACCCAAAGTCTAGCTCGAAATAAAATCCTAATCCGAAATAAACATTTAACCTAAACCTTAATCCTAACACTAACCTTAACCCTAGTCTAACTGTAACCTTTACACGATTTATAATCTTAACTGAAGGATATCCTTAACCATAATCTTGACGCGCCTCAAACTTTATCCCTTACGCAGATATAAAATTTAACCCTAACCTAAAAGATAACACTAACAACAGCTCAAATTGACACCTTAAGCCTGATTTTAATCCTTATCCTAAACATAACTTTAAATTTAAGCCTGGCCTTAAACCTTACTCGAAGCCTAATCCTAGCTCTAACCCAAACCCTTAACACTAAGCCTTAACGCAAACCTATATCTAACCCTAAACCTAACTATAATCCGAGCCCTAAGTCTAAGCCTTAAGGGAAACCCAAATCTAACAAAAAACCTAACTCTAACTCACACACTAATTCAACGCCTTAACGCAAACCAAATCGAACCGAAAATCTAACTCTAACCCATACCCTAACCCTTAACGCAAGCCCAAATCTAACCCTAAACCTAACCCATACCCTAACCCTAAGCTTTAACGTAAACCCAAATCTAACCCTAAACCTAACTCTAACCCATACCCTAAGCTTTAACGTAAACTCAAATCTAACCCTAAACCTAACTCTAACCCATACCCTAACCCTAAACCACGCAAACCCAAATCTAACCCTAAACCTAAGTCTAAACCTACCGCTGCAACCACCGTCCTTTTCAGGACGAACGAGGAAGAAGAAGAAGAAGAAACCTACCGCTAACACCAACACTAACCAATATCTTAAACTCTTACCCGTAAACTTACTTACTTACTTAGTCGTTCCTCTTCTACCCTGGGGTGCAGAGGTTTGGAAGAGGGAGCGCCATACTCTCCTATCGACTCTCTTCCCCCAGGCCTGGTTCCATTCTAGTCCTCGGTCCTTCAGAGATTGTCAAATGTTGTCCTTATAGCGGACTCTGGGTCGTTCTGGAAGTCTGGATCCCTGGTTCTTAGTTTCCTTTACTTGTCGTGGTAGCCGATCTTCTCCCATTCTACAGACATGGCCAGATCATCTTAGTTGGTATTTCTACTTGGGTCTGCAAGGGCTGAGTTTTTAGGCCTTGGTTGTGGACCATGTCTCTTCTTGTTACTTCAACCATCTTCCTCAGATATCGCATTTCTGAGGTTTGGATCTGGCTTTTGTGGGTTGTAGTCATTGCCCAGGACTCGCATCCATACGTCTAGACTGGGGCATAGGTGGAGCGGTATACAGCCATCTTCGTCATCTTACTCTTAAACATTTATCTTTAACCTTATCTCTAACAATAACCCGAACCCATAACCCTTTGCTAATTCAATACCATAATTCCCGATGTAAGTACTTTGGTCGGTCGATCGGTCAGTCACATTTAAAAAAAAAGTCGTATTGCGCACTTTTTCTATTTTCGAGAGAGTACATTAGCTTTCAACCACAGCTAAGGGGGTGCAACTGTGGTTGAAAGTTAGACAATAATTGTGTTGTTTCCCCTTAAACGTACTCTCCCGAAAATATAAAAAGTGCGCAAATGAAGGTGTGCGTGAACAATTTGATTATGGAAAGAACCCAACAACACAATTGATAAACAGTACATGAACTGGAGTTTCGTCAAACTTCACACGTTGTTCTAAGAGGCAGTAAGTCGACCATGGCTTCTCAGAGGCAGTAAGTCGACCAGGGCAAGATTTTAAAAGATGCACGAACAATTACGAGACATGTTGTCATAAAAGAAATGTTAGTTATTTAGTCAATTTACGGTCCATTAGATCATATCACTGCTCCACATGTCATTTAGGTAAGGTTACTCCATGTCTTCATATTTAATACATCCATATAATTTTCACTACAAATATCTAATGACGGTCGCCTGCAATTAAATGACCACAGTAGTGATAGTACCGTCAGTAATACATATAACAGAAACAACACACTATAATTAATAACCTGTCAATGTTGACGGGTTCTTGCTAATTACGCCATAATTACTTCTACCCGTATGAAATGATACGAAATGTGAAAAGAGAAAACTCATGCAAGATAAACAAACGTATATTTTATTAGCACATTAGCTTATAAACATACAATAATATTTTAGGTTTCTTGTTATGTTAATCGCGCACTTAGTAACAGCACACACACATAGACACGTACTTACACCAACACATTTTACGCATTAACACAAACATGCACGATCAAAATACTTATTCAGTTACAAAGTGCTGGCTGTTGCGGTTGGTTATCGCGTCGGCCATTTGTATCAAAGCGTCAAACTATCACGGCATCACGTTGGCTTGTGTGCCCGAGGGCCACCTCGGGTAGTCCCGGCACCAGATCTACCTTAGTGATCGTTAACGCTGGTTAGGGTTTCAAACTGACCCGTGTCTCAGAAACACCTTCGTTCCGGTGACCCATAGCAGTGATAACTTTGATGCCTGATCAACACAAGAAAGTCGTACACTCATTGTCGTTTAAGCTCGTAATTAAAACTATACTACAATCTGATTCTTCTTCTTTCTTCTTTTTTGCTCGTCCTGAAAAGGACGCTGGTTGCGTTGTGCCCATTTACAGCGAATCTGCGATATTTGCGCCTTTCGGCCGACACATCCGACTTCAGGACGGCATTTTTGGGACTGGGTTAGCCTTCCTTCTTCGATCCCTACTCACTCAGCCAGACTGCAGTGATGCAGCCTATTTCCAGGACCACCACTTGGAGGTGGAGTAGGATCTTGGTCAGCTCTGATTCGCTTACCCTGACGCAAGCAGTCTAGCTTTGGGTCGCTAACTGCATTCCTCACTGTTGACGCGTCTTAGGTCCCATAATCTGATTCAGCATACTAATCTATTCTGGGAGCTAACTTTCATTTCTCTATTACTTCTCTCATGCTCCTCTCTGTTTCGAATGATCAACAATCAATAATTTAACTAGTAGCTCTAGTGACCAGGGAGCCGCGGTAGCATTATGGTTAGTGGACTGGCTTCCTAGCTCCACAATCCCCAGTTTCTGTTTAAACCGCAAACGGCTCCATGGTCGACCCAGCCTCATTAATTGGGTACCAGAGCTACTCTAGAAGGGTTAAAGCGGCCGGCGTAATGCTGACCACATCACCCCTAGTGTGCCGCTGGTCAAGCAAATATGGGCTTAACACCATATTCCCAATATGCCTCAATGAGCACGTAACGGGATCATTTACCTTTACCTTACCTTTAGTAATGAGCATTAACATAGTCGATCACATGAAACACAAAGTACATAATAAGCTTCAACATAAACAAATGGGTTCAGTGTTCTCATACGTTGTTCCGACAGTTCTTTGTTAACCATATTGCACTCTATATTCTCTATGATAATTTGGTTTTATGGACATGTTTTTTTCTTTCTCTCATGGCTTCACAAATCGTTATTAAGTAACTCCAGGTCAATCATTTCTATAACGTAACGATGCTTTTTTGTCTCTAGGTTAAACTGACAATTCTCTCTTAGCTGTATTGACTGAGTACCTCAAGGTCTGGGCTTTAAGCTCATCAGTGGTATCTTTATGACTCCGTCGTCTAACGAACAGCAGTAAGAAAAGTTTTAACCAACCTGATTTTGTTGAATAGTACAATTACATCACTTAATCACATCGCCCTAGTTTATTTATTCACTTGACGTATCTGCCTTGCTGCATCTAACGGTGACCAAGAGAATTTTCCTCACATTTCAAAACGGCTGAGTGGCGTGCTAGCGACATCTTGCCACGCTTTCAGAAGGTAAAATGGAGAGTTTTCTGTAACGCTTCTCTTGACTATATGTTACGGGGTTGAGTTATGCATTATTAATAATTCAACTTTGATTTACAATTGAACAATATCAGTGTCAAAACTTGGCCACATTTTGGTTTGGTTTGGTTTTAAGGACTATCTTTATTGCAAACAGACAACTCCATCAGTGCTCCGCTCTCCTTCCTTAGATCACACAAGGAAGATCTCAGCACAGTGCATTAGTGTCCGTAGCACCGGTGAGAATCCCAATGTATGTATACAGGAATCACACATTCTAAATATTTTTTGTGGTGTGTAGGTTTCTAATTTTTAACTATTGCCTTCACCAACGTCCTTTTCAGGATGAACAAGGAAGAAGAAGAAGAAGAAATATTGCCTAGGCAGCGGCCTTACCGCCTTACTCTTTACGATTTCCAAATGCCGTGGAATTTTTAACGTACACATCTTGCACACGGGACCTCCTATTGTTTCGCCCTTATCCGAGAAGGCTAGGTATCAGATCTCACTACTTAGGAGACCAGTGGGTAGTATGACGTCATTAGGAGCACTGGGTCTGAAAAAAAAATTTCCAAAATTATATTCCCTCAACTGGGAATCGAATCCGGTACTTTTAGAATTCAAGGCGGACGCCATAACTCTTAGCTACCTCGAACCCCTGGCCACAGTGAAAACGTTTAATGATTGAACTCAGCTTCCCCGAAACAAGCACAGTAACATTTATTTTCCACTTTGGCTGCTCTTAACATCGCTGCTTCACAGAAATATATAAGTGTCATATGTTTATGATTCGTCCTGGCGACTCACTCATATATTTTATATTACTATACATCTCTTCAATCACATGTATTGGTTACATTACGTGACACTTGTTCATATGTGGGACGTTATTTTTAATCTTCCTTAAATCGTAGTGGCTGAGACACATCGACTCTTATTTATCATCAACACACATTACGTTATATATGAACACAAGCAGTGAGTACCTCCAAGTACACCATGAACACCCTTCCATACACTAGGATCCCCACAAACAGATAAAAACATTCACAAATTCTATAAATTATTAAGTGGTGGTGGGTAGGTTTCAAATTTTTTAAATTTTGCCAGGGCATCGGCCTGATAGGCCTACTCTTGACGATTTCCAACTGCTGTGGGATTTTTAACGTGCGCAACTTGCACACCTTATTTTTTCGCCCTTATCCGAGAAGGCTAGGCATCCGATCTCACTACCCAGCAGACCAGGAGGAGCATAATATCATTAGGATAAATGGTTCTGAAAAAAATATTCCATAAATTATAATCCCTCAACTGGAAATCGAGCCCGGTACTTCTAGATCACGAGGCAGACGCCATACCTCTTAGCCACTCCGACGACATAAACACATTATCGCGCTGGAAGCCGAGCATAAACTAAACTATTGATACACCAAAGACACGTCATTTCCTAACTACACATAGAAACATTCGTACCGACACCTTTGTGCGCACCACATACCCTTAAAGTACAAGTTTCTATCCAGTGCGCAAAAAGGTCGTAACACGATACGATGTTAACATGTGCGCTTTGACTAAATTTCCTCTCTTAAATTGCACTGCAAAACATTTCCGATTAATCACGGAGTCGCTGATACATTCAGATTTAGATGCTCGTTCGGGACCCCAAGATGCAGCAATAGTGAATGCAGTCAGCGACTCATAGCTTGACTGCCTGCGTCAGGACCAGCGAACCAGAGCTGGTCAAGACCGTGCTCCACCTCCACGTGGTGGTCCTGGAAACAGTCTGCAGCAGTGCAGGCTGGCTGAGCGAGCATGGATCGAAATGGGAAGGCAAACCCGGTCCTTAAAAAATGCCGTGCAGAAGTCGGATGTGTCGACCGAAAGGTGCAGATATCACAGCTTAGGCGCAAACAGACACAACGCAACCACCGTCCTTTTCAGGACGAACGAAGAAGAAGAAGAAGATGCTCGTTCTAATATCTGGTTTCACTTTTAACTTTCATCTGTATTCCACAGGAAATACGTGCTGTGGCGCACTACATTCACTTACTAACATGTACCTTCCACTAGAAACAAGATGTGGCTTTCTTCCTGTTTTGCTTCTTCTTTTAATAGGTATGGAAGGAGAGCGGGCTAGCATTAGTTAATCTTCAATTGCCTCCGCTCATCCACCATCCTGGTCTACCTTGCTCAACCTAATTGTCGGTTAAAATTAGGGTATTTATGTCATTTTATTTGCAGTTTTGTGTTACTCAAATACATCTTGTCACTTGCAATTGATTGCTGTCGGTGGTGTCAATTTATATTAGAATTTGTTATTTCACGTGTCACGTTGTTTGTATTACTTCACTGTTTTGCCTTACTTTAATTAGTAGTCTTTGTTTCAATTATTATTTTTTTTAAACGCATGGTTCCTTTGTTTTAAAATGGTATGTTAGTTTTTGTCTATTAATTATTAGAGTGTTTTGACTATTTTCTTTCATTTGTTTTTCACTCACACTATAGTATTACTATTGTTATGTTTACTACTAATATTGTCACTGTTTTTACGCGTATGTGAAGATGGACTTGGTACCCTCAACTAGTGTGCATGGGATGATTTCTAGCACGTCGAATTAATGTTTTGCTCGCGAAGTTTGCTATTTAGATACCGCGATAGTTTCACGTACTACTTCTGTAAACTTTGCCCGATGACTCAGGGGACGTTACCTGCCACTTTAGCTATTGAATTCAGTTTTACCGGTTATATCCCTTATACCAAGGGTTCGGCAACCTGTCGATCCCGATTTACCGGTAATCACAGTGGATGATTTAGGATCTGGAGGTGACTGCGGGGAGGAAAAAAATAAAAACTTTGTAAACTAGGGAAATTTCAGACTAGACCTCTCCCGCTGGCATTTAAAATCGCGGTGTCCCCGGCATCAAAGGTACTTTTTCTGCATTCCCAATGAAAACTGTCGAGCTGACACCTAAAATATGTTCGTGAGCTGTATGAGAAGGAAAACGCGATCTTTTATTTGTAAATGTTTATCGTTCCCCACCCTTTTTTTTTCTTTTACTAAAGTAGATCCCAAAGGCTCATAGGTGGCCGACCCCTGGCTTACATTATGGGATATTCCTGTCACAATACTCACCACAAATACACTGTACACAACATATACGTTCTCACACAAAACACATGCAAACTAATATAAAACACATTCACTTGAATAAAACACATACGTAATCACGCCAAAACAGAGCTCACACGTCTTCACACAAAACCTATGTCTCACAAAAACACATACACACACTCACTAAGCACATTTACGCACTCAGCTAAACAACCCACACACACATATGTAGCACATAAACAATCATTGGTCCAACAGATCTCTGCTCCTGTGGCACCCGCCCCATGACAGCAGAACATCTGCGCCAGTCCTGCCCAACATACAGCAGTGAACGGATTAGCATATGGCAACAACCCACTTCTCTGAAACGAAAAACTATTTGGAGATGTCAGGAACCTTGAGCTGACTACTTCTTAATTAGAGTCATTAATGTGGACAAAAGAAGAAGAAGAAGAAGAAACACTCATACATAACACAAACACGCTTACAAATAACGTAAATCTTACACAAAACATACATCTCCCACAAAACACTTACACACTCATATAAAACACATGCACACCAGTGGCGTATCCTGGTAATGCGAGCTAGGCGTGCTGCTACTTAAAATGAATATGTACGCCTACTATTTAACTTCTTCCCCTCTTAATTTAAAAACCAACTATATTCAATTACGCAACGATAGTTATTAGGGGTATATGTCAATTATCTCCGAAATACTAATTAACTTACAACTTGAAACTCACTGTCACTGTAATAATCTGAATTCCCGGCAACTAACAAAAATTAATTACAAAAAACACTGGACGGACACAGCCGATTTTTACAACTCGAGAGCTGCAAGACCACCGCACGCATGTTTGCATTGTATTGACGTATCTGGCCATGATCCCGATTCACACAAACCAGTCTTTAGACGTGAATCCGAAAGGTCCAGCACGCATTGTGACCGAATTACCCGAGAAACTTCGGGCGATTCCTACAACCAATAAAAACTGCACTATAAAACGCGTCTGGGAAACTGAAACTAGATATACTCGTAGATTCTATGCGGGAAAATCCGTTATCCTGATGCGTGCGGTCCGAAATCAGAACATTAGAAGAGAAATATTTTATAGAATAATACATTAAATTTTTATTTTCCTTCGCGCATAGATGTGTGCAGCACGCACAGCACACATAGAGAATACGCCACTGATGCACACATATAAAATATACGCTTTCATACACATACAAAGACATGCGCGTTCATACAAAACACACACATTCATACAAAATACAAACACACTCATGCAAAAGCACAAAGACTCATTAAAAAACCATACCATATAAAACACATACACACGCACATAAAATACATACACACTCATACAAAACACATACATACTTCTATAAAGCACGCAACCATTCAGACAAAATACATACACACTCACACAAAACGCAGACGCACTCACACAAAACAAATACACACACATAAAAACTCATACAAATCACATACACACTTATACAAAAACATACACACTTACATAAAACACATACACACTCATACAAAACACATACACATTTCTATAAAGCACGCAACCTTTCACACAAAACACAAACCCACTCATACAAAACGCATATACACTTCTATAAAGCACGCAACCTTTCACACAAAGCACATACACAGTCGTACAAAACACAGACGCACTCATACAAAACACACATGCACTCATATAAAACACAAAAGCACTTACAAAAAACACATACACACTAATACAAAACATAGACGCACTCACACAAAACACCGACGCACTCACAAAAAACACATACACACTCAAACAAAACACAGACGCACTCACACAAACAACATACACACTTAAAAAACACAGATGCACTCACACAAAACACATATACACTCACACAAAACACAGACACACTCATACAAAACACATACATACTAAGACAAAACACACTCACACAAAACAGAGACACACTCAAGCAATTCACATACACACTTGTACAAAACACAGACGCACTCACACAAAACACATAAACACTCATACAAAACACATACACATTCATAGAAAACACAGACACAATCACACAAAACACATACAAACTCACAGAAAACACAGAAGCACTCACACAAAACACATTAACACTCACACAAAACACATTCTTACTCACACAAAACACATACACTCACAAAACACATACACACTTATACAAAACCCATTCACACTCATACAAAACATATACATACTTATACAAAACCCATACACACTCATACAAAACACATACACACTTATACAAAACGCATACACACTCATGAAAAACACATACACTCTCATACAAAACACATACACAGTAATGCAAAACACATAACTTTCACAAAAAACGGATACACACTCATACAAATAAAACAATCAGAAACATCACTCTCACATAAATACATACACACATCATAAATAAATGAACGCACATAAAATACACAATTCACATAAAAACATACACGCACATAAAATGCACCATTCACATAAAAACATACACGCTCATAAAACATACCATTCACATAAATACATACCCGCGCATAATATACGAGTACACCATTCACATAAAAACATACACTCCCTCGTGAAGCACAAATAGATACGTTCAAAAACATAAAACTTTAAATAATACACATAGACATTGTCACAAACATACATCTTCACATGAAACACACCGTCACAGAATATACACACGAATATATCCGCTCATATAAAACATACAACACTCACACATAACATACAGACACTCACCAAACATTGATATACACTCACCAAAGATTGATACACACTCACCAAACATTGATATACACTCACCAAACATTGATATACACTCACCAAACATTGATATACACTCACCAAACATTGATATACACTCACCAAACATTGATACACTCACCAAACATTTATATACGCTCTCACAAACATTGATATACACTCTCCCAAACATTGATATACACTATCACAAACATTGATATACACCAAACATTGATATACACTCTCAAAAACATTGAAATACACTCTCACAAACATTGAAATACACTCTCACAAACATTGATATACACTCTCAGAAACATTGATATACACTCTCACAAACATTGATATACACTCTCACAAACATTGATATACACTCTCACAAACATTGATACACATTCTCACCAACATTGATACACACTCTCACAAACATTGATATACACTCTCACAAACATTGATATACACTCTCACAAACATTGATATACACTCTCACAAACATTGATATACACTCTCACAAACATTGATATACACTCTCACAAACATTGATATACACTCTCACAAACATTGATATGCACTCTCACAAACATTGATATACACTCTCACAAACATTGATATACACTCTCACAAACATTGATATACACTCTCACAAACATTGATATACACTCTCACAAACATTGATATACACTCTCACAAACATTGATATACACTCTCACAAACATTGATATGCACTCTCACAAACATTGATATACACTCACAAACATTGATATACACTCACACAAACATTGATATACATTCACAAACCTTGATATACACTCACACAAACATTGATATACACTCACACAAACATTGATATACACTCACACAAACATTGATATACACTCACACAAACATTGATATACACTCACACAAACATTGATATACACTCACACAAACATTGATATACACTCACACAAACATTGATATACATTCACAAACATACCATCTCGACTCGTTGGACATAAAGGATGACACTAGACAACAGAACAGAAAACATAAGTGAATGGCTTACCGGGAATCGAACCTAGGACCAACCAGACGGCGCCATAGCCTTGCTTTGAAAGTACATCGTGAAAGGACGCTCAGCCAATTTTGATCCCCAAAAAAGTGCATTATTGGCTGAGGTCATTCTCATGACACCCACACAACTATGGTATATATAGGACCCATGGACGACCCAAAAAGTTTAAAGATGCAATCGCTAATATAACTTTCCTATCAGCAAGTATATACCAAATACAGGCCGAAATATTTGTGTGCAGAAATGTGTAGTGGAAGGCAATTAACACAGAATAGACGTGTAGGTTAAAGTCACGGATGGGTGAACTCTTAAATAAATAATGGCGGAAACCGTGAGTCCTGTGAACAGTAAATAAATTAGTAAATAAATAAATAAAGTTAATTAACAGGTACTCGTTGGACATAAAGGGTGGCACTAGACAACAGAAAAGAAAATATAAGTGATAGGCTTACCGGGAATCGAACCTAGGACCAACCAGACGGCGCCATTGCCATGCTGTGACAGTACATCGTGAAAGGAGGCTCAGGCAATTTTGCACAAGAAAAAAGTGCATTATTGGCTGAGGTCATTCTCATGACAATCACACAACTATGGTATATATAGGACCCGTGGACGACCCAGACAGTTTAAAGATGCAATCGAATAAAACACGTTGCCACCATCGCACAACATATACACTCACATAAGAAAATGAACTCTATCAAACATATATCCTCACACAAAACGCACTTACACACTATCACACACGTGCACGGTCATACAGAACATACACATGTTCACAGAAAACAGTTACACACTCACAAAGAACACACACACACATACGCACTGGTTCAAAAGCATACACACATATGAAAGATGAGTCCCACAATAAACACACCCACAAAGGTCCTCCGAGAACTCAGATATGACCTGTGACATTTCGCATTGTGAGACCCCCTCCTTGTTTTGGACGTGGGGTAAAAAGTGGAGGATCATGCCCTTGGGGAGGGGGTGCTGAGATGAAGCGCTGCCCCCCCTCCCCCGTGAGGTGAGGCATGGGTCAAATGGTCCTGCTGGTCCCCCTTCTCGCACAGTCTGCACCCAGTCCTCGCAAGAGGCGCAGTCATTCCCACACATAGATACACACATGCACAATGTCGCACGCATACATTAGGGAAATTCACACAGCTTCTTCAGCGACGAAAGATTCACTACACTCATGATGACTGGAAAACCCCGCTGATGTGGTAGCACTGCACTCATTAAATTGTAACTGAACCACTTGTATCTGTCCGCCTGTTTTGTTTTTTCTCAGGTCAGTAACTTGGCTACCTCCACCAGAACTGGATCCGAACTTCAGCTCTGTCGGATTATGGCGTCTTAAATTTGTTTTCTTGGTGGCCCACAAATCTGTGGGTACCTCAGTGTAGGTGTGGGATGATGGTGTTGATCGCGAGTGCCCTGGGGAATACAGAACAAGATGTACATACTTGTCTTTCTAACTAACTAACTAACTAACTAACTAACTAACTAACTAACTAACTAACTAACTAACTAACTAACTAACTAACTAACTAACTAACTAACTAACTAACTAACTAACTAACTAACTAACTAATTAACTAACTAACTAGCTAATTAATTAATTAATTAATTAATTAACTACCTAACCAACCAACCAACCAACCAACCAACCAAACAACCAACCAACTAACCAACAAACTAACCAACAAACTAACTAACAAACTAACTAACAAACAAACTGACTAACTGACTGATTAACTAACTAACTAACTAACTAACTAACTAACTAACTAACTAACTAACTAACTAACTAACTAACTAACTAACTAACTAACTAACTAACCAACCAACCAACCAACCAGCTAGCCAGCCAGTCAGCTAGCCAACCGACCAACCGACCAACCGACCAACCAACCAACCAACCAACCAACCAACCAACCAACCAACCAACCAACTAACTAACTAACTAACTAACTAACTAACTAACTAACTAACTAACTAACTAACTAACCAACCAACCAACCAACCAACCAACCAACCAACCAACCAACCAACCAACCAACCAACCAACCAACCAACCAACCAACCAACCAACTAACTAACTAACTAACTAACTAACTAACTAACTAACTAACTAACTAACTAACTAACTAACTACTATATATATATTTGTAGTTATTGTTATTGCTGTTCAGAATCGATACCAATGCAGTAACGGGAAAACTCATAGATTCTCAGTCTTCCACATCAAATGTCAGCGGGTAAGAATGCAGATTGTTCCTATACCGTGCACGATTGTATACAAGCCTGATCCATTCTGTAATGCGTCCATCTCTGCTGATCTTACGTTTGACGGCGAATTCCAGCAGTCGTGAGTTGTGTTGATTCATAGATTGCAGTGTCGTTCTCTATCAGGCAATCGTCAGTTGTCCTTAGAATCTCCCTCTTAGCCATATCAAATTTCCTCACTATGGGTGCTCTCGAGGCTAGTCTGTCAGCTGTCTCATTGCGTGTTTCCCATCGTGACCAGGACATTAGATCTTCACCAAATCCTGAAGGGTTGAGGCATCTATGTAAGCTCTCCATTCATGTTATGTGTTTACAAAACTTCACGCCTAATTAAACCAGTTAACATTCATTTACAACAATCAGTAACAATTTACAACAGTCAGTATCTATTTACGACAATCAATATCCATTTACAACAATAAGTATCCATTTACAACAGTCAGTATATATTTTCAACAATCAATATCCATTTACAACAATCAGTATCCATTTACAACAATCATTATCCGTTTACAACAATCAGTATCCAGTTACAGCGGTGAGTATCTATTTACAACAGCTAGTATCCATTTACAACAACCAATATCAAATTACAATAATCAGTATCCATTTGCAACTTTCAGTATCCATTTACAACAGTCAGTATCCATTGACAATAATCAGTATCCATTTACAGCCATCCGAATCTATTTACAACAGTCAGCATCCAATTGCAGCAGTCAGTATCCATTTATAACAGTCAGTATCCATTTACAACGGTCGGTGTCAATTTACAACAATCAGTATCCATTTACGAGGTTGGTAAGAAAACGAAGATGGCTGTATACCGCTCCACCTATGTCCCGGTCTTGACATACGGATGCGAGTCATGGGCAATGACTACAACCCATAAAAGCCAGATCCAAACCTCAGAAATGAGGTATCTGAGGAAGGTGGTCGAAGTAACAAGAAGAGACATGGTACGCAACCAGACGATACGTCAAGGCCTTAAATCCTACCCCCTGCAGACCCAAGTAGAACAGTCCCAATTAAGATGGTTTGGCCATGTCTGCAGAATGGGAGAAGATCGGATACCACGACAAGCATGGGAAACAAAGAGCCAAGGATCCAGACCCCGAGGAGACCCAGAGTCCGCTGGGAGGACAACATTAGACAATCTTTGAAGGATCGAGGACTAGAATGGAACCAGGCCAGGAGGAAGACAGCCGATAGGATAGTCTGGCGCTCTCTCTTCCAAACCTCTACACCTCACGGTAGAAGGGGAACGACTAAGTAAGTAAATAAGTATCCATTTACAACAATCAGTATCCATTTACAGCGCTCAGTTTTTATTTACAACTGTGAGTATCCATTTGCACCAAACAGTATCCATTTACAAAAACCAGTATCTACTTACAGTGGTCAGTATCCACTTACAATTGTCAGTATCCATTTACTACTGTCAGTATCCACTTAGAGCGGTCAGTATCCATTTACAACGACCAGTATCCATTTGCAATGGTCAGTATCCATTTACAACTGTCAGTTTCCATTTAGAACAGTCAGTTTCCATTTACAACAATCAGTCTCAATATACAATAATATATATCGAATTACAACAATCAGTATAATTTACAACAGTCAGTATTTATTTACAACAATCAGTGTCAATTTACAACAATCGGTATCAATTTACAATAATCAGTATCCATTTAAACAGTCAGTATCCATTTACAACAATCAGTAACAATTTACAACAGTCAGTATCCATTTACAACAATCAGTGGGGGTGTTGGGAAGTCAGGTATTGGTAGTACCTCTGGTGAAGGAGCTGTCATGCCCTTTTTAGGGCAGCTCAGCCACCTTTGGTCCAAACCTGGCATCCAGCTCTCACCTGTGGCTCCTCGTAGCTGTCAGCATGCGACAGCAGCCACCCCCGGACAACGGCTTTGACAGGCCGGCTAAACTAGGTGAGGGTAGCCGAATGGTTATAAACCTTCGGTGAGTTAGGGTCTGCCTACCCATGCATGTGAAGACTGGATTCGATAGACTGCGCGGAAGAAACCACCTGTTGGTTCAACGGGCATGACGGCGATTACCAGCAATGCGCTGTGGAGCGTAAGGAGCACGGCGAGGCACGTAGAAAGCCCTGGTCATCCACTGCACCTGACTTCATCTCCAGTCGTCTTGACTTGTCTTGCCACTGGATTGAGATGGACCCAGGCGAGAGAGTGAGGTCGACGAATTGCGCAACTCTTCCTCACTTTAATCCAAATCACCGCGCAAGTCACTCTTTCATCCATTCATCCATTCATCCATCCACTCACAACAAGTCCTGTGGCGATGGGCGAGCGGCGAAGCGGCAGGCGTGGGTACGCTGGCAGTCGTAGTCGCAGACCTACACACAGGCGGCTCAGGCCATATGGTCGTCTTCCACTGATCGGAGCAGCAGTGGGATTCGGCAGCCCCCTGAGTGTCTGAGCAGCCCTCTTTAGGAAAGCACTGCTCACCTCCATGGCATGAGGAAGGGGCTAGAAAAGGTGCCCTAAACATTGCCTGCTTCACCATTACCTAACCAGCTTACCGCGGTTGGTGGGTACCCTACTTCGGCGGTCGACATATAAGAAAAAGAAAGGACAGATTTTTCCCCCTCATTCTAGGCGCATGGAATGTGCGCACTTTACTTGACAAAGACTTTAATGCAAACAGACCTGAGAGACGAACTGCCCTGATTGGGAGAGAACTGGCCAGGTACAACATTGACATAGCAGCACTGAGTGAAACTCGACTTGCAGGCGAGGGCCAACTTTGCGAAAAGGGTGCAGGTTATACATTCTTTTGGAGCGGAAGAGGAACTGAAGAAAGACGAGAAGCAGGGGTTGGATTTGCAATCAAAACAGCAATTGTCAGCAAGTTAGCGGGGCCCCCAAAGGGAATAAATGACCGACTCATGACGGTCAAGATCCCTCTGTTCTATGGAAGAAAACATGCCACCATCATTAGCGCGTATGCACCAACTATGACAAACCAGGATGATGTCAAGGATAAGTTTTACGAAGAACTACATGCAGTCATTGCATCAGTTCCTAAAGCAGATAAGCTCATCATTCTTGGTGACTTTAATGCAAGAGTAGGCTCAGATAACATCTCCTGGAATGGCACTATTGGTAGGTACGGCGTGGGTCGCTGTAACAGTAATGGACTTCGTCTCCTCCAGACTTGCGCAGAACATGACCTCCTTGTCACCAACACCATTTTTCGACTTCCTACCCGCAACAGGACCTCCTGGATGCACCCTCGCTCAAAGCATTGGCACCTAATTGACTATGTAATTGTTAGGAAGAAGGACAGGCAAGATGTCCGGGTGACCAAGTCCATGTGTGGTGCCGAATGCTGGACTGATCATCGCCTCATTGTATCTAAACTTAAAGTTCGTATCCAACCAGCCAGGCGCCCTCAGGGGAAGAAAACTCAAAAGAGGCTGGATGTCACCAAACTAAAGAAGACAACAATCAAACAGTCATTTACTGACACCTTAGAAGACCGTCTCAAATCTATCTCGCTAGACGGCCAAAGTGTGGAAACAAATTGGGCAGCCCTAAGTGAGCAGATCTACAACACTGCTACAGAGGTCCTGGGTCCTTCCATCAAGAAACAAAATGACTGGTTTGATGAGAACTCAGATGATATAAAGCAGATGTTGGCTGAGAAACACCATCTCCATAAAGCATATTTAAATGATCCAAAATCTACATCCAAGAAAGACGCTTTCAACAACATGCGTAGAATCGTCCAACATAAACTACGCCAGATGCGGGATTCATGGCTGAGTAATAAAGCAGATGAGATCCAAGGCTTTGCTGACAGCCATGACTTGAAAAACTTTTACCTTGCACTCAAAGCGGTCTATGGTCCAACATCATCAGGATCATTTCCCCTCCTTAATGCAGATGGAAAAACACTAATTACAGACAAGGAAAAAATTCTCCAACGCTGGGCTGAACATTTTAATAATATCTTGAACCAGCCATCATCTATTAACGACGAAGCCATCATCCGCCTGCCCCAAATTCCTATAAATGAAGCATTAGATGATGTACCAACTCTGGAGGAAACTAAAAAAGCGATTCGTCAACTGTCTAGTGGAAAGGCCCCTGGCTCCGATTCAATTCCTGTTGAGGTTTATAAAGATGGCGGTGCAGTTCTGATAGAGAAACTTCATATGATCTTCCAGCAAATGTGGCAGAGTGAAACCATCCCACACGATCTCAAAGATGCCTCAATTATACATCTATATAAACGTAAAGGTAATCGCCAAGACTGCAACAATCATCGAGGCATCTCTCTTTTATCAATCGCTGGGAAGATATTCGCCAGAATCCTTTTGAATCGCCTTACGGCTCATCTTGACAAAGGTCTTTTACCTGAAAGTCAGTGTGGATTCCGGAAAGAACGTGGAACCACAGATATGGTGTTCGCTGCAAGACAGCTACAAGAAAAATGCCAAGAACAGCACTGTGACCTGTACACAGCTTTCATCGACTTGACAAAGGCGTTCGACACGGTCAGTAGAGAGGGTCTATGGAAGATCATGGCAAAATACGGCTGCCCAAAGAAAATTATCACAATAGTGCAGCAACTGCATGATGGAATGCAGGCTAGAGTTCAGGAAAACGGTGAGCTATCAGAGCCTTTCCCCGTCTCAAATGGAGTTAAACAAGGGTGCGTACTTGCACCGACTCTGTTCAGTATCATGTTTTCTGCTATGCTGACTGATGCTTTTAGAGACGGGGACACAGGATTCGACATTAGTTATCGTATTGATGGAAAATTGTTTAACCTTAGGAGGCTTCAAGCAAAAACCAAGGTCAAATCACACACCATCAGAGATCTTCTGTTTGCTGATGATTGTGCCCTCAATTCCTTCTCAGAGGCTGATCTGCAGCATAGTGTGGATAGATTCTCCGAAGCCTGCGCCAACTTTGGGCTTACCATCAACACGAAGAAAACAGAAATCATGTACCAACCAGCTCCTGGCACAGTTTATACTGAGCCAGTCATCAAGGTTAATGGTGAGAAACTGAATGTTGTGAACAGATTCACATACCTTGGTAGCACACTATCCCAGAACATTGTCATTGATGATGAGGTGAACACCAGGATCTCCAAAGCCAGCAGCACATTTGGCAGACTATACACCAACGTTTGGCATCGAAGTGGCATTAGTCTACAGACAAAGCTGAAGGTATACAGAGCTGCGGTGCTTCCAGTGCTGCTATATGCATGTGAAACATGGACTGTATACAGGCGCCACGTAAAGAAGCTAAACCACTTCCATACAGTCTGTCTCAGGAAGATAATGAACATCGGGGGGGGGGGGGGGGGGGGGGGGGGGGGGGGGGGGGGGGGGGGGGGGAAATGGCAAGACAAGATCCCGGATACCGCCGTTCTTGACAGAGCTGGTATCCCTAGTATTGATACTATTCTGATGCAGTCACAAATTCGCTGGGCAGGTCATGTAGTCCGCATGCCAGACCATCGACTGCCAAAGATACTCTTTTATGGTGAGATGCAGAAGGGTAAACGCTCCCATGGTGGCCAAAAGAAGCGCTTCAAAGACACGTTAAAGACGTCATTGAAAACCTTTGACATAAACCCAGACACATGGGAAGCTGCTGCGCAAGACCGAACTGCTTGGCGCACATCTCTTCGTAAAGGTGCAGCAGCATGCGAATCATCCAGAAGAGCAGCAGCAGAACAGCGGAGACAAGCTAGAAAGGACCGTGAAATAAAACCTTCACATGAAGCAAACATTCCCTGCCCACACTGTCCAAGATCTTTCCAGGCCCGCATCGGGCTCTTCAGTCACCTTCGTACCCATAGACTAACCTAACATATTCTTAAATAATTGGATGAACAGAGTGGTCTTCATCACCCGTGATGGACGAACAACCAACCACAACAATCAGTAACAATTTACAGCAGTCAGTATCCATTTACAACAATCGATATCCATTTACAACAATCAGTATCCATTTATAACATTCATTATCCATTTACGACGGTCGGTATCCTTTTACACATGTCCGTATCCATTTACAGCTGTCAGTATCCATTTGCAGCGGTCAATATCCACTTCCAGTTGTTAGTATCCATTTACAATGATCTGTATCCATTGACAAGTCAGTATCCATTTACGACAATCAGTATCCATTTACAACTGTCAGTATCCAATTGCAGCGGTCAGTATCCATTTACAACGGTCAGTATCGATTTACAACAATCAGTATCCAATTACAGCGGTCAGTATCCACTTACAGTTATTAGTATCCATCTACAATAATCAGTATCCTTTGACAAGTCGGTATGTTTTTACAACAATCAGTATCCATTTACAACAGTCAGTATCCAATTACAGCGGTCAGTATCCACTTACAGTTGTTAGTATCCATTTACAATACTCAGTATCCATTGACAAGCCAGTATACATTTACAACAATCAGTATCAATTTACAACAGTCAGTATCCAATTACAGCGGTCAGTATCCATTTACAACAATCAGAATCCATTTACAACAATCAGTATCCATTTACAACAGTCAGTTTCCAATTACAGCGGTCAGTATCCACTTACAGTTGTTAGTATCCATTTACAATAATCAGTATCCATTGACAAGTCAGTATACATTTACAACAATCAGTATCCAATTACAGCGGTCAGTATCCATTTACAGCGGTCAGTATCCATTTACAACAATCAGAACCCATTTACAACAATCAGTATCAATTTACTGCTTCACGCGATTTAGTGACTTCGCTGTCTATGTCTTCTCTTACTCAAGAGCAGTCAGGTACCCATTTACAGCTGGGTAGACTGGAGAGTGATGCTGTCAGGTTTCGAACACCATAATATTGCAAGCGCTGAACCACTCTGCCAACTGACACTGTAAAGGTAGTTCCACAGCAAATACTGCCGTAGAGAAGTGAAGTGTTAGAGACTTCAATATAACAGGTTCAGCTTTATGAGGTGTGGTGACCAGTTCACTCCCTCGCTGCCTTTGCCCTCCTTAACTCAACAGCAGAGTCTTTCTCATCCTGTAGATTCCACAAAATTACTGCCTTGTAATGTTATCAACGTCTTTCCTCAACGGGTGACCAGCATCTTTTTTCAAATCTGTTTTCCACTGGTATTTGAATCAGTCTTTCCACCACAGCGTCTGATTGGCAGAGTGGTTAGAGCGCTGGTCTCTCGCGGCAAAGCTGCTGGGTTCAAATCCCGGTGCCATCACGCTCCAGTCTACCCAGCTGTAAATGGGTACCTGACTTTGAGTTAGGGAAGGAAAAGGCAGCGAGGAAGGGAACTAGTCACCCCCACATCTCGATGCTGGACCTAGTATGGTCAAGTCTCTAACACTTGACTCTCCTACGGCAGTATCTGCTATGGGACTACCTTGACCTTTCCACCTGTTCCACATCAGTGTCCTTGTAATAACACTTCAATCATTCTATTCTTCGCAAGCATCCATTTATGAAAGTCTGTAAATTTATGATTGTCTTTTTTGATGTTCTCCGCGTTTCAGAGCCACGCAGTAAGAATGATTTGACATTTTGGTAGAAGATTCTTATTTTTATGTACCACATCATTATTTTCTTCTTTATTTATTTGCTTTTATTTCAGAATGCAACGAAAGCTACTCTCGCTATATCTATTCTTAATTTTGTTCTGCTCTTCCAACGTTGATTATATATCTGCCCACGTATATGAATGAGTAGCAATCAATAATGCGTAAATAACAATCATTATGTGTCTATCACTACCAATATGTGCTTATAACAATCTATATGTGCGGCAGCAATCAGTTCATATTTACTTCATTCAGTATGTATTTGCAACAGTCAATACCCATTTACGAAAAACTGATTGGAGGTGTCAGGAACCTTGAGCTGACTACTGCCTTTATTAGAGTCATTAATGTGCAAGTCTGAGGGCGAACGAAGAAGAAGAAGAATATACATTTACAAAAATTATATATTTTCAACAACCAAAATGTATGTACAACAATTAGTTTGTTTTTACAGCAATCATTACGTATTTATCAATATATATTTACAACAGTCTTTGTGTATTTACAGCAATCAACAGGTATGAACAACAATATATTTACAATGTATTTACAATAGTCTATGTGTATTTACAACAGTCAACAGGTATTAACAACAATATATTTACAATGTATTTACAACAGTCTATGTGTATTTACAACAGTCAACAGGTATTAACAACAATATATTTACAACGTTTTACAACAGTCAATGTATGTTTACAAAATCTGAGGTAGAATCTGCATCAAAACATTTATATGCTTATGCTGAAGTAGTTTGTGAAGCAATTTCCTTGACATGATGAGGTCGCCAGTCCGACGCACGCACGCACAACTTCATATTACAATACGACCTAGAGACACAATTATTCCTATGCTTTCTTTGTTTCCCCAGAGAACCCCAGGTGCTGGGTGGTTGCTTGGTCCCATCTACTTGAATGGACAGACCTTGAGCGGATATGAGGTATTGGAATGATTGTGCTCAGGACCTTTGCTCTTTTGGGAGTTGAAAGGTCAGGAACGAACGAACGAACAAATGAATGAATGAATGCTCATCTACTTACAACATGTCAGGTATTTCTGGAAGGCCCTCTTAAACTTGACTGACATGATGTTGTAGAGCACCGGGTTGATGGCGCAGTTGACGTACACCATGGTGCGTGCAAACAGCAGAAACCACAAGTCCAGGTACTTCTGCTTAGCGAAGCTGTTGTAGACGACCATCACGCGGTACGGCATCCATAGGCTGGCAAAAGCAGCGACCACAACCACCAGCATACGCACTACCTGAAAAGGGAAGGAAGGAACAATGGTTGTATATTGGAAGATTACGTGGTGTGTTAGTAAGTGTGTGTGTATGCATGAATGAATATACATATGAATGTAAGCATATATTTGCACACGTACGTACGGATATACGTGTGTATATATATATTTATATATAGTTGTATATAATGCCTTTGTCACGAGCACGCTTCTATATGGCAACGAGACATGGACAATCTTTGCTAAGCACGAATGAAGGCTCAACACCTTCCATCTGCGGTGTCTACGCGACAACCTCGGCATTTCGTGGAAAGACGAAGTGATAAATGTCGAGACGTTGTCACGTGCTGACCTTCAAAGCATGTATACACTGTTTAGACAGCGCAGACTACGCTGTCTTGGCCATGTCCGCCACATGGAAGTTGGTACATCCTTAAAGATATATTCTACTGACAACTGACAGATGGCTAAAGAACAGCCAGGCGACCGCAGCTGAGGTTTCCCTTAACCAGCGGCACTTGGGCTTTCAGCTCTTCGGCCCAATAACATGTCATTGCGAGGCTGGAAAGCCTGTGGACTTTCCTTCCAACCCAGTCAGGAGCTTCGCTTCTTCCCATCCACAGAGGGTTTATCTCAGGAGCCGCTCAGGTTATTCAGTCAAAATCCCGGTCGTTGACACTCCTTCAAATGCTAACGCCCAGGCTTGAACCTTGAATACCTGGTCGCCAGCGCAACGTTGTACCCATTACACCAGCACGGCTGCCCAGCTGAGGTTTAAAGATGTATGCAAGATAAACATGAACGTACTGGATATAAATCCAGCAACCTGGCAAGACGAAGATACCGATCGCATCAAGTGGCGATGCTCCCCTCCCTACGCGCCATCTCCGATTGGGTGAAAAGAAGCTCACATAACAAGCAGAAGAGAGAATTAATATGAAACAAATATAAAGGTATGTTATCAGGCACTCGCAGGAAATAAAGAGGTAGAACACCAGACAACAGAAAAACAACAGACATGAGTGGCTTACCCAGGATTTGAACACTGGACCTTCCGTGCGACAACCCCGCCTAGCCATGCAAGCGAATCACACTATCCTCCCTGCCATCTACGCATCATCAAAAATGATGTTTCAATGGCAGGTCATCAGTGCGAACCACAATACACGACACCGGAAGTCCACCATGCGCAGTTCAGCCTATTAATGACGCAATCACTTCTGTTGTTTCTCTATCCTGCAGTATAGGCCAAATCCAACAAGACAAGGACCTTAATACTGTGTCCAGTAAATGATAGTAGACTAGAACAGTGAGAACAGGACAGTGGGTAGGTTTGGTATTGTATAAACATTTATTACACATAAGGAAGGGAAACCCGAGGCCCGTAAACAGTAAATTAATATGAAACAAATATAAAGGTATGTTATCAGGCACTCGCAGGAAATAAAGAAGTAGAACACCAGACAACAGAAAAACAACAGACATGAGTGGCTTACCCAGGATTTGAACACTGGACCTTCCATGCGACAACATCGCCTAGCCATGCAAGCGAATCACACTATCCTCCCTGCCATCTACGCATCATCAAAAATGATGTTTCAATGGCAGGTCATCAGTGCGAACCACAATACACGACACCGGAAGTCCACCATGGGCAGTTCAGCCTATTAATGACGCAATCACTTCTGTTGTTTCTCTATCCTGCAGTATAGGCCAAATCCAACTAGACAAGGACCTTAATACTGTGTCCAGTAAATGATAGTAGACTAGAACAGTAAGAACAGGACAGTGGGTAGGTTTGGTATTGTATAAACATTTATTACACATAAGGAAGGGAAACCCGAGGCCTGTAAACAGTAAATTAATATGAAACAAATATAAAGGTATGTTATCAGGCACTCGCAGAAAATAAAGAAGTAGAACACCAGACAACAGAAAAACAACAGACACGAGTGGCTTACCCAGGATTTGAACACTGGACCTTCCGTGCGACAACATCGCCTAGCCATGCAAGCGAATCACACTGTCCTCCCTGCCATCTACGCATCATCAAAAATGATGTTTCAATGGCAGGTCATCAGTGCGAACCACAATACACGACACCGGAAGTCCACCATGGGCAGTTCAGCCTATTAATGACGCAATCACTTCTGTTGTTTCTCTATCCAGCAGTATAGGCCAAATCCAACTAGACAAGGACCTTAATACTGTGTCCAGTAAATGATAGTAGACTAGAACAGTGAGAACAGGACAGTGGGTAGGTTTGGTATTGTATAAACATTTATTACACATAAGGAAGGGAAACCCGAGGCCTGTAAACAGTAAATTAATATGAAACAAATATAAAGGTATGTTATCAGGCACTCGCAGGAAATAAAGAAGTAGAACACTAGACAACAGAAAAACAACAGACATAAGTGGCTTACCCAGGATTTGAACACTGGACCTTCCGTGCGACAACATCGCCTAGCCATGCAAGCGAATCACACTATCCTCCCTGCCATCTACGCATCATCAAAAATGATGTTTCAATGGCAGGTCATCAGTGCGAACCACAATACACGACACCGGAAGTCCACCATGGGCAGTTCAGCCTATTAATGACGCAATCACTTCTGTTGTTTCTCTATCCTGCCATATAGGCCAAATCCAACAAGACAAGGACCTTAATACTGTGTCCAGTAAATGATAGTAGACTAGAACAGTAAGAACAGGACAGTGGGTAGGTTTGGTATTGTATAAACATTTATTACACATAAGGAAGGGAAACCCGAGGCCTGTAAACAGTAAATTAATATGAAACAAATATAAAGGTATGTTATCAGGCACTCGCAGAAAATAAAGAAGTAGAACACCAGACAACAGAAAAACAACAGACACGAGTGGCTTACCCAGGATTTGAACACTGGACTTTCCGTGCGACAACATCGCCTAGCCATGCAAGCGAATCACACTATCCTCCCTGCCATCTACGCATCATCAAAAATGATGTTTCAATGGCAGGTCATCAGTGCGAACCACAATACACGACACCGGAAGTCCACCATGGGCAGTTCAGCCTATTAATGACGCAATCACTTCTGTTGTTTCTCTATCCTGCAGTATAGGCCAAATCCAACTAGACAAGGACCTTAATACTGTGTCCAGTAAATGATAGTAGACTAGAACAGTGAGAACAGGACAGTGGGTAGGTTTGGTATTGTATAAACATTTATTACACATAAGGAAGGGAAACCCGAGGCCTGTAAACAGTAAATTAATATGAAACAAATATAAAGGTATGTTATCAGGCACTCGCAGGAAATAAAGAAGTAGAACACTAGACAACAGAAAAACAACAGACATGAGTGGCTTACCCAGGATTTGAACACTGGACCTTCCGTGCGACAACATCGCCTAGCCATGCAAGCGAATCACACTATCCTCCCTGCCATCTACGCATCATCAAAAATGATGTTTCAGTGGCAGGTCATCAGTGCGAACCACAATACACGACACCGGAAGTCCACCATGGGCAGTTCAGCCTATTAATGACGCAATCACTTCTGTTGTTTCTCTATCCTGCAGTATAGGCCAAATCCAACAAGACAAGGACCTTAATACTGTGTCCAGTAAATGATAGTAGACTAGAACAGTGAGAACAGGACAGTGGGTAGGTTTGGTATTGTATAAACATTTATTACACATAAGGAAGGGAAACCCGAGGCCTGTAAACAGTAAATTAATATGAAACAAATATAAAGGTATGTTATCAGGCACTCGCAGGAAATAAAGAAGTAGAACACCAGACAACAGAAAAACAACAGACATGAGTGGTTTACCCAGGATTTGAACACTGGACCTTCCGTGCGACAACCCCGCCTAGCCATGCAAGCGAATCACACTATCCTCCCTGCCTGTTTCATATTAATTTACTGTTTACAGGCCTCGGGTTTCCCTTCCTTATGTGTAATAAATGTTTATACAATACCAAACTTACCCACTGTCCTGTTCTCACTGTTCTAGTCTACTATCATTTACTGGATACAGTATTAAGGTCCTTGTCTTGTTGGATTTGGCCTATATTGCAGGATAGAGAAACAACAGAAGTGATTGCGTCATTAATAGGCTGAACTGCCCATGGTGGACTTCCGGTGTCGTGTATTGTGGTTCGCACTGATGACCTGTCATTGAAACATCATTTTTGATGATGCGTAGATGGCAGGGAGGATAGTGTGATTCGCTTGCATGGCTAGGCGGGGTTGTCGCACGGAAGGTCCAGTGTTCAAATCCTGGGTAAGCCACTCATGTCTGTTGTTTTTCTGTTGTCTGGTGTTCTACTTCTTTATTTTCTGCGAGTGCCTGATAACATACCTTTATATTTGTTTCATATTAATTTACTGTTTACAGGCCTCGGGTTTCCCTTCCTTATGTGTAATAAATGTTTATACAATACCAAACCAACCCACTGTCCTGTTCTCACTGTTCTAGTCTACTATCATTTACTGGACACAGTATTAAGGTCCTTGTCTTGTTGGATTTGGCCTATATTGCAGGATAGAGAAACAACAGAAGTGATTGCGTCATTAATAGGCTGAACTGCCCATGGTGGACTTCCGGTGTCGTGTATTGTGGTTCGCACTGATGACCTGCCATTGAAACATCATTTTTGATGCTGCGTAGATGGCAGGGAGGATAGTGTGATTCGCTTGCATGGCTAGGCGGGGTTGTGGCACGGAAGGTCCAGTGTTCAAATCCTGGGTAAGCCACTCATGTCTGTTGTTTTTCTGTTGTCTGGTGTTCTACTTCTTTATTTCCTGCGAGTGCCTGATAACATACCTTTATATTTGTTTCATATTAATTTACTGTTTACAGGCCTCGGGTTTCCCTTCCTTATGTGTAATAAAAGCAGAAGGGAGAACACGCCGAAAGGAACATCAGGAAAAGAAGTAGTTGAGAGCTATCTCCTAAGGGACATATTCCCATAGTTAGTTATGACTGAAGGTGGCTGCTACTACTCCCGTATATATGTAGGGTTACCATACGTCCTCATTTATGCGGACACGTCATCATTTATGGGTAAAAATTAATGTCTGTACACATTTGTGTGAATTCCCTGTTTTGTCCGCATTTCCAGTGATTTCACTCTGGCGGTACGCCACGGAAAAATGGGAGATTTTCTCTATTGGTAACAGTGTAGCGTTAAATTTAGAATTCAGAAGTTGGCTACCCAACCAGTTACATCGGCAATTGAGTAGCGTTTCCACTTCCGATATTACATTCTTAGCATCGCTTTTCGCTCCGCGTTTCCGGTTCCGATCTTCATTAGCAGCCAGCTTCGCTTTTCGGTCACATGTGGACGGCGTGTAGCGTTAGCTATGGTCGTGTGTTTACTGTTTATGATAATATACAGTTTATTAATCTAGATTCCCCAAAGCAATTGCTCGCTTAATTTAGCCTAATGGATAATCCGGCCCTGCTCGCGTGCAGAGATATTACATTTGTGTCAGCAGCAATAAAAGGTGCTGCTGGTTTTTAAAAAAAACGCACATGCACATGCACAAACGGGAAACGAGAAAAGCCACAAAAAAGCACTTGCATCTGAAATTTTGTAATCAAAAGCACGAAACAGTATAAAGTTGCTGCTACAGAAGGCCATTTTGCTTTTCATACTGTGAAACATCACAATCGTTTCAAATCATTAAGCTGTACTTCAAAACGGTCTCTCTGATTCAGAAATGGCTAACAAATGCGCATGCGCCAGAACCAAAACAACCACTATCGTCATTTCTGTGACTGAAAAGTTCTAGATTGATCCCATTTTTTGAAAGACTGGAAGAAAACAGCGATGCTTTTTTTATAGGGTTCCCAGTGATATAAAGAAACACTGCTCGGGAAAATAGATAGATAATAGATATACAAAAATTAAGTTTCACTCTCATGTACTAATTAAAATATGATGTCCTCCCCTTTTGTCCCCCTTTTCCATTATAGCATTCTATCTTGTCCTCATATTCATGACAAACAGTGAATATTGTCCTCCTTTTCACGTTCAACGATATGGTAACCCTATATAGATGTATGTATGTACCAATACAATGACTCTACTGGATAAATAGGCGTCGTGTGTGCTTGTTTGTTGTAACTTTCTTTTGTATTAAAAAAAGTCATCGCTACTAATCGAAAGGGGCATAACAAATCAACAATATTACGTGCTATTTATGATTATACCCCCTGTTAAGCTGCACGACAATTAAATTTTATTCCATATCCTATAATTTCTAAGATAACCATAAACACAAAATGTAAATTTTTCGCAAAATGTAATTTTTGCGGAGATAGAACAAACAATTACTACGGTCACTGAATACGATGATAATATTGATTACTTATTATTTAAGTTAAGAATATTTTAATTTAAAAACTCTTTGATAATTGTATTATTGCAGAGCATATATATTTAAAAAAAAAGGCAAATAGTCCAATACCTTGACTTGACTTTCAGCCATTGTAACTGAGCGGGCACAAATAACGCTGTGAAACCCAAAGCCCAAATATCTGGCCTTTGGCTAGGATCATGTGTCTAGACACAGGGACCGGTAATGTGACATTCATGTGTCATTAGGTCTCTTGTGTGAGAACACAGAAGATCACTACAGTGACACAGTTTGTCATTGGGTCTTCTTGTGTTGGGACATGTGGTCTTGACCAGGGCCGGGTTTGGGCGGGGTTAATGCGACCTCATGCGAGGAAAAAATATGCGACCTCAAGCGAGGAAAAAAAAAAAGAGAACACAGAAGATCACTACGGTGACACATGTTGTCATTGGGTCTTCTTGTGTTGGGACATGTGGTCTTGACCAGGGCCGGGTTTGGGCGGTGATAATGCGACCTCATGCGAGGAAAAAATATGCGACCTCAAGCGAGGGAAAAAAAAAAAAAAAAGTCATTAGGTCCCTTGTGTGAGAACACAGAGGATCACTACAGTGACACAGTTTGTCATTGGGTCTTCTTGTGTTGAGACATGTGGTCTTGACCGGGGCCGGGTTTGGGCGGGTGCCAATGCAACCTCATGCGAGGAAAAAATATGCAACCTCATGCGAGGAAAAAAAAAATGTAACTGAGCGTCAGCTCTTGGTGACCTTGATGCCATTATATGGTACTGCGCAGTTCGTATAAGCTGTTCGGAGCTGCCATACAGTGTATTGTCTATGGATGGGTTGTGTGGTAGTAGTTGTTGTCTCAGTCCCTGAAGTGCAGGGCCCTGTAGTAGGTGGTGTTCTACTGTCTCCAACGGGTTTGGGCAGTGTCTACATTTTGCTGTATGTAGCAATGTAATGCTGGGGAGGTTAAGATGTTATATTAAAAGAGTAAGTGTTAACAGCGTGAGGTCAAGCTATGTAAGACCCTGAGTCTAATAGTTGAAATATTGTGATGAATTCTCAGAGGACCTATCACTACCTCCCGAGATCTCACGCTGTGCTGTTATTCCCGTAACTAATTCAAAGTTTAACTGACAGGATGTCTAGGGGGATGAAAGTGTAATAATGAATGAATGTAAACAACCAGCTAACTCGATGAAATTAACAAGGCAGGAGTTATAGTTAAATTATTATTTTACAATTTTAATTTCCTGTCCCTCCAAATCTTTTGGGGCAGGAATGTTTAAAACTTAAATTTGAAATTGGATCTTTGTACACAATTTATTATACATAATAATGGAAATGTCCATCAATCTTAATTCTAAAATGTTCCAAGATTTCTCTTCCCTGCTACACAATAATGAAGTATGAATGGTCTCTAGTTGGAAAGACTGGTTGTCACATCATCTCATAAACACACTGTCTGTTACTGGTGGAGAATAAATTAGTTTGAATTGACATGTGGCCCCTATGAATCTTATCTTTGATTCCGTGGGCAATCAGGTAACGTGTTTGAGGTAATTGAACACTTCTACACCAAAGTTCTCTCTGAAGTCAGTTGACAACCATCAGGCTTGAGATGGAATCAACCAGCAGGTTGACTCACACTCTGTCACTCCAGATTCTGACACACTTGTTACTTTGGGATGGAACCCTGCGAACAATAGGAACAATCTCCCTAAGCACTCTCATCATGTATCTCTACCTCTTATTATCTTACATTATCAAACATGTATCTTGATCAGATGAAAGAGCTAACCAAATTAGCTACAGTCTTTAATTTTATATTAACCATTTCATATTCAGGGGTTATCTTCTTTTCTCCATATGGTTACAACGCCCCTGTCATTTAAAATCTTCAATATATTCAGCTGGAATACTTTCTTTTCTTTTCTTTGGTCAAATAATAAGTTCAATCTCTTTGATGGGACATCTTATTTATGTTCTCAAGATTTAATTTAATATTGTTTTCTGCCAGCAACTTTCTGGTCTTACAGTAATAATAGTGCATAATAATATTCAACTCAATTTGGACTCTTATTGACTCCATAATAGGCTTTTGGCATGTCTTTTGTCCCTTGGATATTTCAACACAAAGTTTTTATGTAGGGCTTTTATCTGGGTTTGCCTCTACATACATAAGAATATAAATATACATCAATAAAATGGTTCCTCTTACCGCTAATTCAATGAAATATTTCACAACTTAAGGTTACTGGCTATAAATGGGTACAGGTTCGATGACTGCTGTTTCCGCCTGCAAAGGCAATCGCTCAAGTATTGCTATGCTTAACCTTTCTCAATGAAATATCTTTACAAGTGGTACCCTAACTAAGCAAGACCGTGGTTTTATCACGCTCGCATGCTATGCGAATCTCACCCAATCAAATTTAAACTAACCCCACTACGTCTCTCATTCAAATAACAGCGTTATTTTGAAAAAAAAAGTACCCTCCCAAAATTGGTTTCAAACCGAGAGGTTACGACCGTGTCTGTTAGTCTGTTATCCCTTTATATTTTCTTCAATAACTTTGTTAATAATTGGGTTATCGTAAAGTTGAAAACTGATTATTACTTAGATCACTATCCTTCATATTTATATATAAGTCTTATTATCGTCTTCCTCATCGTTTGCGTTTTCATCTTTTCTCGTTATTTATGTTTTTTTTTAATACTGAACCTCAGCAGTAATGAAATAACATTCTAAGTTATTATAAGGAAGAATACAATATTATGATAAGTAATATGTTCATAACCCTTTAACCATTATTATCTCTCTGTACCATTCTTTATTTTGTGAAGGAAAAATTTCCAAGTTTTTCTCCTCTCTCCGTTCTTGTCCTACTCTAGTGTTAATTCAAATTACAAGCTCTACCATCTCGGCTCCTCGCTCCTTGTTTTGTCAAGACGGGCGATTCTGGACTAAGGCCAAATCGTTTTATAAGTTACGTTTAAAAATTAGTACGGAGGTATGAAAAGCGGGGTTATGACGGGGATTTTGCCCCCTCGCGAACAATTCAAAATCCAACCACGCGTCTGGCGTTATATAAACACACTGTCGCATGTCATACTACCAACACGTTCTAAGCATGCTTTAGTTAGTTTTTTTATTATTTTTTATTCTTCCTCTCACTCATTTTACACCGATCTAGGCATTGCGATTTGCCATCCGACATTTATGTTAGTGATGAAAAAGCCAGTAGGTTTGGTATCGTTCAAACCGTGGCGTTAATGCCTTTACCCACCAGCGCGTATCCTGGCGTCGTCGATGATGTCGGGCAAACAACCCAGGGCTATCACTATAGTAGTAGCGTTTATGGTTGTTACTCGTTTTAAAATGGGGAAATTTAGAGATAAAATATTTGCGCGTGTTGTTCATACAGATTTATATTACGACATAATCTCCCCCGTTAGAAAAGCTTGCATGGCAGTGCAACTTTCAATATCTGGATGACAATCACGATCAAATTAACTTTACTCTGCCTTAGTGTGATCATGGAGTTCTGCAGTGGGGTCATTAAAAGTAAGCACGACTCAAGAAATCTGCCCCAGACCTCTGCAATCCAAGAATCTATTTCAGCTGCAGCTATTACTGTCTGTCCTATGCTGATATAAGTCAATTTTCACCATTCCTCTTCACGGAGTCTGTCCTATGACATATCCAGAGATAATTGATGTCCCTCAAATTTGCAATAATTATGAGGGGATAATCTATAAAATGGTGATGGCAGAGTTATGCGGGTTTTCCAGTAATCTCATTATCAGCCTGTATAAAACATTCGGAATATCCTCAATCAAAGAGGCAACTCAGGGATTCATTATGTTCCTCCGAAATGTTCACAGCCAACACTTTGACTGCGCGCCGGCTTGACTGAATGTGGAAACTCCCTGCACTATTTTTCATAGATGATTCTATAATGCGCCACTCAAATGGAGGCCATATTCACCAACTCTATTATCCGCCTTTCGTTAATTTGGTGATATAATATAATATATGGGGAAATGAATTTTTCTGCACCAGAAATCAATTCGCCCCATTTTAGCATAGTTATATATGTGGGTAGTCTCCAGCCAGGGTCCGTACAATACTTCCCCGTGGACTGTGTAGGGTCGGTTACTACCACTGTCACCGGTGCCCTTATAATGCTAAGTTAATAGCCATATTGTGAAGCGATTTGAGCATTTTCCTCAGTGCTCAACCGCCCACTCCCCACTCTTCTTATGTTAACCTTTTGTATCGGTTTCAAATTTGGCGGATTATCATCAATGTTAATTTGAGCCAGTTCCCGGAATGCGGCTTCAAATTGTGCCGGGGATGACTGGTCTGTGTTTATGAGTTCTCTTTGTGCCATACGCAGAGAAGCTAATGTAAACCTTTTGGGGAAAGACTGGGTGTGAGAAGGTGCATGCCTATCCACTGTGTTTACCTTATTAATTTTATTTATCCTTTTATTTTTAGGCCCATGTTTTTCTCCACACTGCTTACTTAGCAGGGGAGTATTATTTTTCCACCTTGTGGAATCTACCTTGCAACACTGGTCGCAGGCCTCGACAAATTTTTTAATGTCTTCAGCTACGCCTGGCCAGAAAAATGACACAGCTACATTTTGACAAGTGGTACCTAGTTTCTCATGTCCCCCATATGCACCATCATGTCTTTGCTTCATAGCGTGTTCCCTATACTTGCAGGGTAATACTAACTGTCCCCGTCCTTTGGATCCTGCCTTAGCTTTCCTGTAAAGCAGTCCCTCCTTCAGATAACATTGTCCTTTTCTAGGGATGTTATGGCTATTTGGCAATTTGCCAAAGCAAGGTTTTAATGATTTGTCCTTTGCCTGGGCCTTTCTCATCTGTTTATGAGAATAACTTAGTGGTGGTATTTCCTCCCTACTAGGGGTCGACCTGACCTGGAGCGTGGCCATTACCACAGGTTTTATAGGGCTCCCTAGAAACACATATTTACTTCCTAACACCAGCGGGTAATTAGGGTCGTCGCACACTGCAGCTTTAATCACTTCTTCCACGTACCTTGTCTTGACCTTAATCTCGGCTACGGGAAGTGTTATGGTGGCTATGCCCTTTAGTGCCCCTTGTATTTCCACTTTCTCCGTGGTATACTGTTCAGGGTGCACCAGGGTTGCACTCACAACAGAGTCATATTCCAATCCAGAATCATAAAGGCACTTGACTCTGGCACCATTACATATCACTTCTTCACAGATGGGGGGATGGTGAGGTTCCTGCTGTTCAATAGCCAGGTCTTTCTTTTTCCCCTTGTCCACTGTTTTCATGCTTGCAGCGAGGTATGGAGGAACTTTCCTACCACCTTCCATTGTATTTGGATTTTGCATCCTATAGTTTTTTCCCCTTTTCCTTCTGGTTTTAAGGGTTTCCGTTCATTGAACTGCGGGTTTTTGTTGCTATGATCAGATCTTGGCCTATCCCATGTTTGGTTACCTCTGAGGTTTTGATCCCTAGTATTTTTGTTATAATACTCATCTGGGCCTTGGGGGTTTTTTATTACTCTCTACCTGTTTGTATCTATGCAGTTGAAGTTCCATTTCTTTTAATCTTAGTTCATGATCTCTTTCTAACCTTCTTTCTTCTCTATCAATAAATGTGTCACATTCTGATGTCACATATGAAATCAGACCTTGCCCCTCCATTCCCATTTCTCTTGCAGCCTGAACAGCAGCTGATCGAAACTTCGCCCAATCTGCCATGTTCTACCTTGTACTAAAATTAATTAGTCTAACTATGACCGTTAACAAATGTTCTAACTAATTACTTTACTAGGGCAATGTCAACTCAAACAATTCTCCACACTCTTTATTTCTATAAATTTTACAATGGGGATACCCTGGATCTCTGGTGTTAAAATAATTAAAATTCCAGACAGGACCCCAATATAGGTAGCATATAGATTCCTATCTCAGACAAGTGTCTAAATAGAAAAAAATTCAAATCCCGGAGGAGCGTCCCACTTTATGTAGCAATGTAATGCTGGGGAGGTTAAGATGTTATATTAAAAGAGTAAGTGTTAACAGCGTGAGGTCAAGCTATGTAAGACCCTGAGTCTAATAGTTGAAATATTGTGATGAATTCTCAGAGGATCTATCACTACCTCCCGAGATCTCACGCTGTGCTGTAATTTCCTTAACTAATTCAAAGTTTAACTGACAGGATGTCTAGGGGGATGAAAGTGTAATAATGAATGAATGTAAACAACCACGAAAGCTAACTCGATGAAATTAACAAGGCAGGAGTTATAGTTAAATTATTATTTTACAATTTTAATTTCCTGTCTCTCCAAATCTTTTGGGGCAGGAATGTTTAAAACGTAAATTTGAAATTGGATCTTTGTACACAATTTATTATACATAATAATGGAAATGTCCATCAATCTTAATTCTAAAATGTTCCAAGATTTCTCTTCCCTGCTACACAATAATGAAGTATGAATGGTCTCTAGTTGGAAAGACTGGTTGTCACATCATCTCATAAACACATGGTCTGTTACTGGTGGAGAATAAATTAGTTTGAATTGACATGTGGCTCCTATGAATCTTATCTTTGATTCCGTGGGCAATCAGGTAACTTGTTTGAGGTAATTGAACACTTCTACACCAAAGTGCTCTCTGAAGTCAGTTGACAACCATCAGGCTTGAGATGGAATCAACCAGCAGGTTGACTCACACTCTGTCACTCCAGATTCTGACACACTTGTTACTTTGGGATGGAACCCTGCGAACAATAGGAACAATCTCCCTAAGCACTCTCATCATATATCTCTACCTCTTATTATCTTACATTATCAAACATGTATCTTGATCAGATGAAAGAGCTAACCAAATTAGCTACAGTCTTTAATTTTATATTAACCATTTCATATTCAGGGGTTATCTTCTTTTCTCCATATGGTTACAACGCCCCCGTCATTTAAAATCTTCAATATATTCAGCTGGGATACTTTCTTTTCTTTTCTTTGGTCAAATAATAAGTTCAATCTCTTTGATGGGACATCTTATTTATGTTCTCAAGATTTAATTTAATATTGTTTTCTGCCAGCAACTTTCTGGTCTTACAGTAATAATAGTGCATAATAATATTCAACTCAATTTGGACTCTTATTGGCTCCATAATAGGCTTTTGGCATGTCTTTTGCCCCTTGGATATTTCAACACAAAGTTTTTATGTAGGGCCTTTATCTGGGTTTGCCTCTACATACATAAGAATATAAATATACATCAATAAAATGGTTCCTCTTACCGCTAATTCAATGAAATATTTCACAACGTAAGGTTACTGGCTATAAATGGGTACAGATTCGATGACTGCTGTTTCCGCCTGCAAAGGCAATCGCTCAAGTATTGCTCTGCTTAACCTTTCTCAATGAAATATCTTTACAAGTGGTACCCTAACTAAACAAGACCGTGGTTTTATCACGCTCACATGCTATGCGAATCTCACCCAATCAAATTTAAACTAACCCCACTACGTCTCTCATTCAAATAACAGCGTTATTTTGAAAAAAAAAAGTACCCTCCCAAGGTTGGTTTCAAACCGAGAGGTTACGACCGTGTCTGTTAGTCTGTTATCCCTTTATATTTTCTTCAATAACCTTGTTAATAATTGTGTTATCGTAAAGTTGAAAACTGATTATTACTTAGATCACTATCCTTCATATTTATATATAAGTTTTATTATCGTCTTCCTCATCGTTTGCGTTTTCATCTTTTCTCGTTATTTATGTTTTTTTTATTATACTGAACCTCAGCAGTAATGAAATAACATTCTAAGTTATTATAAGGAAGAATACAATATTATGATAAGTAATATGTTCATAACCCTTTAACCATTATTGTTATCTTTCTGTACCATTCTTTATTTTGTGAAGGAAAAATTTCCAAGTTTTTCTCCTCTCTCCGTTCTTGTCCCTACTCTAGTGTTAATTCAAATTACAAGCTCTACCATCTCGGCTCCTCTCTCCTTGTTTTGTCAAGACGGGCGATTCTGGACTAAGGCCAAATCGTTTTATAAGTTACGTTTAAAAATTAGTACGGAGGTATGAAAAGCGGGGTTATGACGGGGATTTTGCCCCCTCGCGAACAATTCAAAATCCAACCACGCGTCTGGCGTTATATAAACACACTGTCGCACGTCATACTACCAACACGTTCTAAGCATGCTTTAGTTAGTGTTTTTTTAATATTTTTTATTCTTCCTCTCACTCATTTTACACCGATCTAGGCATTGCGATTTGCCATCCGACATTTATGTTAGTGATGAAAAAGCCAGTAGGTTTGGTATCGTTCAAACCGTGGCGTTCATGCCTTTACCCACCAGCGCGTATCCTGTCGTCGTCGATGATGTCGGGCAAACAACCCAGGGCTATCACTATAGTAGTAGCGTTTATGGTTGTTACTAGTTTTAAAATGGGGAAATTTAGAGATAAAATATTTGCGCGTGTTGTTCATACAGATTTATATTATGACACTGTATTCTGTGAACAAAATCTGTTTCTGTGGCCATTTAGTGTAGAGTGACCTGTTCTCAATCTGAAAATTTTATTTTGGTATCTTCGTTCGATATGGTAGTTTGTGCACCAGGAAACCACAGGGACCTGCAATTTTGATGGTTCTTCTATACTGGGTGGGATGATTATGGCCCCATATCCAGCATTTATGACTGCTTTGAAAGCTGATCCGTCTGTATAAGCATGGATAATGTCTTCATCATACTGACAGATGGTTTCCATGGCAAGTGTTTTCTGCAGCGTAGGTATGAGGCTTTTATTTGCGGTTGCAGAAGGTTTGTACGTATTATTGGTCTTCGTAGTTCTACGTGAGGTGGTAGGTCAGGTACAGTTTGAGTAGGCAGTCTAGTCTCTGGTATGTAGTGCTTCCCGGAAAGCTCTTGGTACCTTCTAGTGAAAGAGGTCTTTTTAATTCGGTACCGGTGCTTGGAGTTGTGGTCACTGATAACATTTTTGCAGGGGTCATCCTTGTCAGCTCGCAAGAACCTTTCTGCGTGATGATAACTGATTTCTCTCTCCTTAGTTTTAGGGGTTACACATTGGCGGAAATCTCGCATGCGCTGGTCGGGGTAGTTCGCAAGCCTCCACAGACGAATTTGAGTGCCTGGTTTTTTATGCGATCTAGTCTCAGTCTAAGTGTTAGGCTAGCAGTGGCTTGCAGGGGTAGAGAGTAATCCATAACTGAGCGCACGTATCCCAAGTACAGTTGTCGTAGGGTGCTCTGATTGGCTCCCCAATCAGTGCTTGCCAATCGCTTTATGAGGTTTAGCCTTCTAGAGGCCTATGCAGTTAGGGACTCAACATGTGTTTTGTATGTGAGTCTGGTATCTAGTTGTATCCCTAGATAAGTCGGATTGTTCTCTTTAGCTAGCTTTGTATCATCAAGTTTTAAATCCAGTTCTTTTCTTACTGTTTTGTTGCTGAGTGTGAATATAGTGTAGACTGTCTTACTCGTGTTGATCACCATTTTCCAGAAGCTGCAGTAGGTTGTTAGAGCAGCCAATGCACGGTTTAGTTTCTTTTGCAGTTGCACAAATGGGACTTCCCTTCTGCCCAAAAGACTAGGCAAACAGGGCGCTGGGTAATTCACGGTACTCTGCCAGATCGCTTATGTATATGAGGAAGAGGGTGCAGCTTAGGGCCGAGCCTTGTGGGAGGCCTTCTTGGATGGTTCTTTTCCCTGGTGTTGTTCCGTTGAACGTTGTAAAGATGGTTCTATTTGTGAGGAAATCTTTTATCCAACGAAACATTCTTTCTTCTATGCCCATCTTCTGCATCTTGAAATATAGACCATCTCTCCATACTCGGTCGTTCGTATGCCTGCTTGAGGTCTACGAAAACTGCGGCCACATGATTTTTATCCTGGAAAGCATCAGCAATCTGTTGCACCAATCGGATTACCTGGTCAACAGTCTGTCTTCCTCTTCTAAATCCTGCTTGGTTAGGATGGAGGGCTTTCCCTTTCTCTAACCACCAGTAGAGGCGTGCATTTATCACACGTTCTGCCATTTTCCCATGCACGAAGTCAGGGAGATGGGCCGGTAGCTACTGACTTCGCTTGGTGGTTTATCTTTTTTGATAATTGGGATAATGTTAGCCGTTTTCCATCCTGTAGGTACAGTACTGCTTCTCCACGTCTTGTTTATGAATTCCAGGATCGTCAGCAAGCCTTTTCCCCCAATTTTGACTATCATGTCGCTGGTAACCTGGTCTGGCCCTCGTGCTTTTTTGAGTTTGGTCTTTAGGAGACTGGATTGCAGTTCAGCTAGCGTAAATTCCTGATCAAAGATACTGTCCACAGCCTTGTGTGTTTTTAGCATGCGTTTTGTGTCTTGATGGCTTTATCTAGTTTGTCTCTTTTATATGTTTTATCGACTTCAGCAAAGAATCGATTTAGGGCTCGTGCTTTTTCTCTGTTGGAGGTAGCTGTGTTACTGTTTGGAAGTTTTATAGGGATTGTGTTTCTCTTCTGGGATGTCCCTGCATGTTGTCGATGAGTTTCCATGCTTTCTTCCCTTCTTTATTTAGGTCGAGATTTTCGCATTTTTCTTTCCAGGCTTTCATTTTGGCTTTTCTGCTCGCTAGCTTAATCTGTGCAGTGAGTCTGTTGTATGTGGTTTTGTTTTCACGTTTAGGATTTTTCTGAGCGGTTTTCCGTGCCTTACGTCTTAGTTGTACTACATGTTCTAATTCCTCATTCCAGAAGATGATGTATTTGATACTACTGCCTTTGGGGATTGCCTGTATGGCTGCCTGCAGTATGGCTGTAGAGATCTGTTCGTTCAAGGTATTAATGTCTTGGTTCATGTCTATTTCAGCGAGGAGCTGATCTGATATGAGTTTGTAGTGTTCCCAGTTTGCTCGAGCATAGTTCCATTTAGGCTGTCTTTTGGTTTTCGTTTTAGTTTTACCCTGTGAGGTGGTGGTGAGGATGAGTAGGTGGTCGCTTCCTATGTCCTCCAATACCCTCCATTTATACTGGTTGGTGAGGTCTGCAGACACTAGTGTTAAGTCTGGTCGGCTACTGGTTCCGCTAGCTTTATGGTAGAGGGTTGGTGGGGATCTTTCGTTTTGGAGGACTATAAGGTTAGAAGTATTACATAGCTCTTCTACTGCCTGGCCTGATGTGTTGGTGTCCTGGTATCCCCAGAGTGGGGAGTGGGCGTTGAAATCCCCTGCTATGATTGTTCTCTTGTATTCGATATCATCAAAGTAGATTCAATAAGTTTCTCTGGGGGGTCTGTAGACGTTAAAGATTTGGAAATGTCCGTCACTTCCCCAGACTGTAACTCGCTGTATGTCAGTTTCATCATCGGTTATGCCAATTTCTTAACCCTGGCGAAATAAAAAAAATTCTGTTAAATTGTCCATTCTCTATCTGTCGTAACTGTAACTCCCCAGCATAAAGTGCCATGGGAACATCTTTTACACACAGCTCAAAGATTGACAATACTGTACGTACATTATTTTCAGGTTTTCCTCAAATCAGCTCTGCCCCAATAAGCAGCTCTAAAATAAAAACCATGGTGATATCACGAGAAGAAAGAAGACATCAGATTAAGCTGGGAGAACAGGTCCCGGAGCAGGTCGACCACTTTAAATACCTCGAAGCTATTATAGACCGAAAGGGATGCATCAAAGAAGAGTTGGCCACTCGAAAAGCAGCAGCTAGGAGACTTTTTCAGGCCATAAATCGAGGATTCCTCAGCAAGAGAGAGGTTGGTAAGAAAACGAAGATGGCTGTATACCGCTCCACCTATGTCCCGTCTTGACATATGGATGCAAGTCATGGGCAATGACTACTACCCACAAAAGCCAGATCCAAACCTCAGAAATGAGATATCTGAGGAAGGTGGTTGAAGTAACAAGAAGAGACATGGTCCGCAAGGTCAAGGCCCAAAATCCCACCCCCTGCAGACCCAAGTAGAACAGTCCCAACTAAGATGGTTTGGCCATGTCTGCAGAATGAGAGAAGATCGGCTACCACGACAAGCATGGGAAACAAAGAGCCAGGGATCCAGACCACCAGGACGACCCAGCGTCCGCTGGGAGGACAACATTGGACAATCTTTGAAGGACCGAGACTAGAATGGAACCAGGCCAGGAGGAAGACAGCCGATAGGATAGTCTGGCGCTCTCTCTCTCCCAAACCTCTACACCTCGCGGTAGAAGGGGAATGACTAAATAAGTAAGTAAGTAAGACGCTAATGAAATATGGTATGTGCAAGAGTGAGCATGATCTTATTGCACACTGCCATACGGGGCTGCATGGTCACTGCTCACCACTACGAGCGCTAACATTGCCCGGCGAGCAAACCTAAAAAAAACGACGTTATATTATTATTATTTTTTTTTCAATCACGATCTCTCGCGTAACCCCTAGCGACCTCTCGCGGAATCCCGGTTGAGAAACTCTGCCCTAGGGATTACACAATGATGACTGCCTAGTAACACTATTAATCATATCCATCACCTACGTCTCTTCTTCTCTTATGCTCCACAGGCATCTGTCTGGTTGTTGTCCTCAGTTCCAAATTGGTGATCTTGTCATACCATTTTACTTTTATCATAATTTATGTTTATCGCTGACAAAGGAGCACTGTAGATGGAGCCCTTCAGAAAAAATAAGTCAAAACACGTATGTTTGCGACGGTGGTTTCTGAAGCAATTCATTATGCAGGATGAGTTTGTCATTCCCATAAACAACCTTATGTTAGCAGGTCTTACTTAGCCTGAGGGCCATTTTACTTTATTGTTATTCAAATTTACATATACTGTTCATGTAGTCTAAAAATATATCCTTCTTCTTCTTCTTCTTCCTCGTTTGCCCTCAGACTTCCACATTAATGACTCTAATAAAAGTAGTAGTCAGCTCGAGGTTCCTGACATCTTCTTCACCTTCAGACTTCCACATTAATGACTTTAATAAAGGCAGTAGTCAGCTCAAGGTCCCTGACATCTCCAAACAGTTTTTCGTGGAGAGAATTAGGTTGTTACCATATGCTACTTCGTTGACTACTGTATATTGGGCAGGACTGCAGCAGATGTTTGGCTGTCATGGGGTTGATGCCACAGGTACAGAGATCTGTTGTACCAATCATTTACTTGTTGTATAAATGGTCATTTAATCTGTTGTGTCCAGTGCGTAGCCGGAAAATGATATTTCCTTCAACAGTTACCAATTTTGCTAAGACACTGTTACATTTTTTTTCCCCCATGACGTTCTGAGTTATTTTTGTGTGTGGTAAATTTACATTTCGAAAGTATCTTGTCTTCCTTTCAAAGAATTTCTTCTTTTCTCTTCTTAGTTTTTCCTGCATCCCTCGAAATGTCCTTGTTATCTCATGCCTGCACCTCTACACTTAATTGTCCCTGTCAAACGTATCCGCAGGGCGGCTCTTGTCAGGCTTAAAAATCTTGGAAACGACTGCGGGTCTGAGTTATTTCTTTAAACTAGTCTTCTATTGACAGTTATTTGGCAGATATTCAGCGGACCTTGTTGACAACGATCCTACAGAAAACGTACTGTTTCTTCTCTGTACCATGCTTATGCTAGATACTTTAAAACACGGAGACTTAACCTTGTTTCATTAACTCCTTCCCTTAGAGTGAATTAGGTGCTCACATCTCCCGTCCTTCCTCATATTGCCCAACGTACCAGTCAAGGCATAATTAAGATGTTACTAGAGATTTTATTTCGAGCCAATTCCTCATATCATCTTAATCGTCATCGTCATCCTCACCATCATCATCATTACCATCATCATCATCAGCATCATTATCATCATTATCATCATCATCATCACAACCACCACCATCGTCAACACCACCAACAGCATAATCAACAGCAACATCACTATTATCATCATTTTCCTTTGCGCCCTTACAGAGCATGGAGCCAACACTGCAGCTGATTCCCTTGCAGGAAGACAGCACAATGAAGGTACATGCTCCTGCAGCGTTATTTTCCGTAGCAAATTTTTCTAATGATGAGGTTGCCACTTCCATGTGCACAACATTATATTAGTCGCCTTGTACGACATGCCTGAGTGTGCAGTAGGCATATTCTTTCTACGTCTCCTCCAAGACCCCCGGTGACTACACGGGACATACCAGTAAACAGGTTCTACAAAATCTTGAGGATAATAAAAATTACCTGAGTTCTGGAGTCTGCTTTCCAAACGACACGATTTTTTGGCGACCTTTGCACTGCGACCTTGTCATTCTTTCTGATGGATCTACTAATGTAGAGAATTCTTCCGATGAGCAGGTAGAGAACTGTGGCGACGACTAGTGGGATGACGTACAAGAAAACGAGGTCAAACATGTAAAATGCTAGATATGACGACCTGGCCAGTCGGAACTCGCATTTCTGGACTGGCTTCTGGCCGCGAACCGGCGTCTCTGTTACATCTGACAAGATAAACATGGTTATTTTAAAGAAATAGCAGTGGCATGGAAGTGAACCTTGAACTATGAACTGAGAATTAGCCCTGAACTATTAACGTAAACACTTTTCCTTAACCTGTCAACTGATTAATGATCCTTGAACTATTAACGTAAACTGATCCGTGAACTATGAACTGACCAATGACCCTTGAACTATCAGTTCATATACTATGCATTAAATCATTGCCTGTTCTGGCTTTATTCATTATGTTACTAATGTGTTTGCTTGTTCAACCATCTTGTGTTACTAGTGTTACTATGCTTCCTAGATATGTAAATGTATTTGTGTGTTTTGTGTGTTTTGTGTGTTTTAATTCGGATGTGCTGATGTGAATGTGAGAGTATGTGGTGTGTTTGATGTTAATACAGTTTGTTGTTAAGAAATCTTAGTGTACTGAATGAGGTCAGCTGTGAAGGTCCCTGAATATAATAAATATTAGAGTAAATTTCCAGGGCCCCTTTCTACTACCACCACTATGATCTCATTCAGACTTATTCTAGATAGAATGTAAGATGACTACGTTTTGTGTCTAGGGTTATTAAATGTTAGTGTAAGGTTGCATTAACCAACTAAACATATAAACAATTACAGAAATTATTTTATTATCTAATACAACACAACAGTACCACGACAATCACATGCAAAGTACACTTTAAAAGACTATCTTTAGTAAGTCAGTGGTTGAAAGTTAAGTTTTTTCAATTTATTGTCCTGAATCTAATTTATTTGGAATCAGGACTGACAATCAAAGTGAAATCATAGAAATTAATTACATCAATCAATTTATACAATGGATCTTCTGTCCATAATACATATATTATTATATAAGGGTGTAGTTGTATTGTTTAACTGAGGTGACTTCTAGTATACACTGGTTGATTGTTTACTATCATCATCTCTGCATGTTGTTTGTACGTTTTTATGGACACTGATGGAATGTTTATATCACTATTCTCAGTCTTTTATTTTGATATAATGTTTGTTGAGCGATCAGGTGCCGAAACATGCACCTAACTTGGTAATATGAGGTAGGAATCTTCCTGCACTCCGCTGAACGACAACCTTCAGCTCCCACTTCTTCAAGAATGATGGTGGTTTACAGTTGTCTCCGAAAAAGGCAAGACTGTGGCATGAATATATCGGCCCACTGTAGTCTGGCACCAGTTATTGACAGCAACCAAAACCCTCTGAAATCAGAAGGATATGCCTCCTTCGTAATCAACAGCCTACAATACTATTCAACAACCAGTACAGGCACATTACAAACAAACATGCAAGATCAGCTCTTTACGACAATCCCTTTCACCAGTTTCTTTTGATGTGACCAGGTATACCAGTATTTCTCTTCCCTAATAGTTACAACGCCTCTGCAATTCCAGCAATAATCTGTTGTCCATACAATAGGATAGGTATTATGCTCCTGATGATAATCCTATATAATTTAGTTGGTCTACACCTCTCTGATAGTCTTTCATATGCTGGATCAATCTCTAGACTCTGTTTTGAGTCTGCCATAGACTCACTTACTTACAGTCGTATGTTAGTATTTCACATTCAAATTTTATTTTAAATAAAATATTAAGAAAATCAATCTTACCACAAATGCAAGGAAATAACACAATTAAACGATGACTAGGCAATATGGCACATTTTCGATCTGCCCTATGTCCAGGCTTTTCCTATGTTAGAAAATTTCTCCGCCTGCTCTCATCGATCTTGCTGTACACAAAATTTTTTTGAAATGGCAGTGAATAGTCCCCGTTTCGTACCGATATCTACTGCTTTGTCCAATGGGACCATGTTTACCTTTATTTTGAATTTATCGTTTCAAATAACAACTCTCAATATGTTCCAAGGCAAATATATTTTTTGTTTTAGGTCAACCAATCATACTGCGCCTTCCTTTAAAATCCAACCAATCAAATATCCCGTACCTTTTAACCTCATTTACCCAAAGTCGTTTTTTCAAAACATGCCATAAAAAATTACAAGCAGGCATGATCTTTACTTGACAGTCTGGTCGGGTCCACTATAGTATTATGGCTATAATTAGTTAATTAATGGACTATTTGCGTAACTATTACCATATTCTTTGTCAGCAAGTCCTAAGGTACACGAATATACAATTTATATGGGACTAGTTGGCTTGGTTCAGAAGTACAGAGTTTTTTTTTTTCTATGTTAGTGTTTTTATTTTTTGTCTACTACACGTTCAATTCTTTTCCATGTGCTGTCTTCTCTATTTACGTGATAATTACGTCTTTTGAAATAAGAGCTAAGGTTGTTTTTGTGACACGAGTTGTCTGCATGTTCTAACTTTTTCGTCGTATTTCGGGGAAACCCCTAAGCCAAGGCTTGCCAATGTGCTAGTGTTGGCTTTTAGTTTAAAATCAATGCGAAACGAATTAGCATTTCAACTATCCTTGCCCCTCCTCGTTCCACAATGCATGTTTAGGCACAATTTTCTTAGAACTAGGAAAAGTGATTATGTCAAGGACGAATTTGAAAAATTTGGGTACCGTTTTGTTCGGCTATTCGTTAGCAAATAATCTGAAGGCGTAGGCGATACCAACAGTTCTAGCAGAAAATTCTTTTATACTTTCTTATTTTGCAGTTATGCCCTATATTGTTATATATCAATTTAGATATTGTATTTAGAAATTCACTACACATGTCCCCCCTTTAGAACAGACGATCATATGTCAGTTCCTATTTCTAAATACACATAGATGAATTTACTATCTATGCCTGATGACTACTCTGATGTTCGTCGTATGGATGTCTGCTTAAAAAATCAGCTCCCACATTAGTTTTTCCGGGAATGTACTCTATGATAAACTGGAATGGCTGTAAGAGCAAAGACCAGCGTAGTAACCTAGCATTTTCATGCCTTGCTTGTGACAGACACACGAGTGGTTTATGATCTGTCTGGATCCTAAATGATTGTCCATAGAGATAAATCTGGAACTTTTTTATACCCCAAATGACTGCGAGACATTCTTTTTCACTTGTTGAATATTTTTGTTCTGCTGTATTCAACTTACGGCTAGCATAAGCTACTGGGGTTAATTCCCCATCAAGTGAATTTGACCGTTGTAATAGAGCTGCACCCAAACCGATATTACTCGCATCTGTTCTCAGAATGAATTCTTGACTTAAGTCAGGTAATTTCAAAATAGGCCTGCTTGTGAGCTTTTCTTTCAATTCTTGGTATGCTAATTCACATTGCGCTGTCCAAATAATTCTATCAGGATTTCCTTTGCGCGTTAAATCAGTCAATGGAGCACATATGGAGTTACAGTTTTTTATATATTTTTGGTAAAAACCACATAATGAGACAAAAGATCGCACATCTTTTTTTGTTTGTGGTCTTGGTGCTTTTTTTAACTTCTCCAGGTTCTTGGGGTCAGGGGTCATGTTTCCCTGATGTACTGTGTTGCCCAAGAATTCCAGCTCTTTACATCCAACACAGCATTTCGTCGGTCTAGCTGTCAAATTGGTCTCTCTCAGTCGATCAAACAACATATTCAGAGAGTTAATGTGTTCCTCAAATGTTTCTGTTGCTATGAGAATATCATCCATGAAGTTGGTGATGCATGGATTCTTCAGGGGATCCAGTAACTTTCTCATCATCCTCGAAAACACACTCGGTGCATTTTTCAGCCAGAATGGCAACATATTAAATTCATAATGTCCTTCCGAGGTGCTAAAGGCTAAATAAGGTTTTACCTCCGGCCTTACTGGAATCTGATAGTAGCCTTTGCTCAGATCCACTTTAGAGAAATATTTAGCTCTATTCAGCCTGGCAAACAGCTGATTTGTATCAGGTAATGGATCCACCTGACCTTCTGTGACAGCATTCAGTTTCCTGTAATCTATACACAGTCTGTGTTCTCCAGAGGGTTTTCTTAACAGAACCACACTGGAACTGTAGGGAGATTCACTGTGCGAGATAATCCCTTCTCTCAACAGATAATCTTTCTCCTCCCTTAAAGCTTTTTCCTTAGCGAACGGAATCGAATAGGCTTTCATACAGATTGGTATTGGGTCTATGAGTTTCATATCATACTCCAATAAATTTGTATGCCCCGGACGGTCCGTTAACACATCTGTATGATTATTCAGAACCTGTTGAACCCTCTCCCTCTGAATTTCCGTTAAGTGTGTGCTGATTTTTACCTGTGCGGCGGTTTCACAGGGATGTAAAGGATATTCATGAGAAGTGAGTGGTTCCTTTTTCATCTCCATTGCAACAGACAAGGTCAGTAGGTGTGTCTCTTCCTGGTTTTCTCTGTCCAGATATTTCTTCAGGAGATTCACATGATAGATTTTCTCTTTCCCTTTCTTATCTATCTTATAATTTGTTCTAGACACCTTCTCTAGAACTGTATATGGACCTTGCCATCCAATTTGCAATTTATTCTGGCTGCCGGGCAGTAGAAGGAGCACCTTCTCTCCCACAAATAATTCTCGATCCTTCGCTTTCTTATTGTAATAGGCAGCATGCTTTTTCCTGGCTTGTCTCAAATTTTCATTGGCAAGTTTCCAGCCAGTTTTAAGACGAGTGGTCAGCTCGTTCACATATTGATATGATGAGGTAATATTTTCTTCTGCCTTTTCATCGGTCCAGGTCCTTAACAAGGCTTCCAAGGGACCTTTTATTGGCCTTCCAAATAACAATGTTGCCGGGGCCATACCGGTTGAACTATGGGGTACCTCCCGGTAGGCAAACAGGGCGGCGGGAAGGTACTGATCCCATGTATCTGGTTTTTCATGTGCCAACTTCCTCAGGATCGACATGAGAGTCCCGTTAAATCTTTCTACTTGGCCATTTCCTTGAGGATGATACGGGCTACAATGAAAGTGTTTGGCTTGAAAGATCCTGAATACTTCTTCTGTTAGTTTCCCCTTGAACTGAGAGCCATTATCAGTCAAGATTTGGTTGGGAAAACCTAACCTGGTGAAGATTGTGAGTAATGCCTCTGCCACATGCTTCAAATCAATTGATGACAGGGCTACCGCCTCTCCCCACATAGAACAAGTGTCCACCAGAGTCAGAATGTAACTGTTCCTCCTCTTGGTCCGAGTGAGAGGTCCCACAATGTCCACGGCAACTCTTTCAAAGGGGGTTCCCACTATTGGCATTTCCCCTAGAGTTACTGGAGCAGTCCAATGCTTTTGAGCTACCCGTTGGCACTCTGGACAGGATTTTACATATCTCTTTATGTCTTCAGTTATTTCTGGCCAGAAATAATGACAAGCTATACGCTGTCCTGTTGCGCTGATCCCCATATGACCACTGAAGGGAATCGCATGCCCTAGTTCCAACACTTTAGTCCTATATGAAATTGGAAGGACCAGCTGTCCGTGACCATTGGATCCATTTCCAGCCTTCCTGTAAATCAATTTGTTTTTCATATAGAATTCTCCCTTGCCTGGAGGTGTATGACATTTGGGCAATTTCTTAAAACAAGGCTTGAGGGTCTTATCCTCCGCCTGTGCCTTCCTCATCTCATCTGGATGGGTATTTATCGGATTATCCTCCTCCTTTTTAGACTGTGATCTGGTCTGCACTGTTGCCATGGTCACAGGTCTCTTGGGATTTCCCAAGAAGACATATCTACACCCCAATATCAGAGGGTAGATTGGTTCATTTATCACTGCTGCTTTTATGATTCCTTCCACATTTCGCGTTTTCACATTTATCCTGGCGACGGGAAGTGTCATGGTCGCTACGTCCTTGGTTGCAGTTTGAATCTCCACTGTTTCTGTGGTGTATTGATCTGCCTGCACCAGGTGAGAACTCACAACTGAATCATAATCTAATCCAGTATCATATAAACACCTTATGGTGACACCATTGCATGTTACATCTTCACACACTGGGGGGTGGTAAGGTTCCTGTTGTTCAGTAAGGTTGATCTTTCCTCCCTTTCTCCCCATTTTCATTGCAGCGAAAGTAGGAGTTTTCTTTCTACAATTTTCAGTGTTATGGTTGTCCATCCGACAATGTTTACAATACTTCTTTCCTTGGTTAAAGGGTTTTGTGTCATTATATTTCCTTTCATTGAATTGTGAGGGTTTATTATTATAGTCATTGCGTGGCCTATCAAACTGGTGCTTACCTTTATTCTGGTTTCTATGGTCAAACTTATTAAAGTTTTGAGGTGCCTTAAAATTGTCTACCTGTTTCTTTTTATTTCCAACTACCTCTGCTTGGGCTGCCTGATACCTCTCAGCGACATTGAGTAACTCACCCAGCCTCTCTGCACCTTGTTCCATGAGAAACTTTCTCAGGTCTGGAGCCATGGACTCTCTTAGTTGCTCAATAAGGACCATTTCCTTAAGATCTTGGGTTTTTCCCAGAGCAGTCCATTTCTCCAAGTAGGTCTCTAACCGTGCAGAGAACTGGTGATAAGTCTCACCCGACAGTAGTTTGGCATTCCTAAATTTTTTCCTATAAAATTCCCCATTCTTTTCATATCTTAACAAAAGAGCCTGCTTTAGCATGTCATAATTGTCCCGATCGAAAATGGGGATAAGCTAATAAGTTTCTGTAGCATTAACAACCTGGTTATTGGAGGAACACTTTTCCCACATAAGGAAATTCACAAGTTAACATGAGAATCATCAAATGGTCGGGACAGAAACCAGATAGACCACATCATGGTTAACGGTAGATGGAGACATGCATTACAAGATGTGAAGGTAAGAAGAGGTGCAGATGTGGGAAGTGATCACCATTTAGTAGTAGCAAAACTGAAAGTGAAACTAAGAAGGGCTGGACCAACTGTAACTACACAGAAAAGGTTTGACATCAGCAAATTGAAGGACCCCCTTACCAGAAAAGCTTTTGTGGCCGACATTAAGAAACAATATCAATTTGCCAAAAGCCAGGAAAAGACATTAACTGATGATATAGACCAGAATTTCAACACCATTTCAACAGTATATAAGGAAAGTAGCAAATCATGCTTAGGATTCCAGGAAAGGAAGAAGCAAGACTGGATAACACCAGAAACACTAAACACCATAAAGATGAGAAAGGAAATGAAAAGAAAGAAAACAGAAGCGAAGTCCCCCAGGTTAAAGCAACTATATAGCGAACAGTACAGCCAGCTGGACAGGGAAGTTAAACGCCAAACCCGAGCCAACAAACGGAATTTCCTAGACGATCTTGCAAAACAGACAGAAGAGGCAGCACTGAGAAATGAACAAAGCACAGTATACAAAATAACTAAATTCATCAGCGGAAAACAAGGTGCAAACAATATTACATTAGTAAGAGATAAGCAAGGAAATCTCATCAAGACAGCAGAGGGACAAGAAACAAGATGGGCAGAGCACTTCAGAGAAACTCTGAACAAGGAAATACCAGAGACACAATTGAATGTTCCTGAGGCTGAAAACGATCTAGATGTAAATACAGACATTCCACGAAAAGAAGAAATCATCACAGCAATCAAAGGGTTAAAGAACGGTAAAGCTCCGGGCCATGATAACTTAAATGCAGAGCTATTTAAGACAGACCCTGAGCTAGCAGCAGAACTATTAGAACCACTATTTGCACAAGTGTGGAAAACGGGGACAACACCATCAGAGTGGAACAAAGGAATAATTGTCAAATTGCCCAAAAAGGGAGATCTTGCAGACTGCAATAATTGGAGAGGAATCACTCTTCTCTCAGTTCCCAGCAAAATACTAGGCAGGATAATTATACAGAGAATTTCAAAGGCAGTAGACTACAAACTGAGGAAAGAACAAGCAGGATTTAGAAAGAACAGAAGATGTGTAGACCATATATTCACTCTCAGGAACATTATAGAGCAGTGCTCAGAATGGCAAAGACAGCTTTACATAAATTTTGTTGATTTTGAAAAGGCTTTTGACAGCATACATAGGGACAGTTTATGGAAAATACTGAGGGCTTATGGAATTCCAAGCTGCATAGTGGCAATCATAAAAAGCCTCTATGCCAACTTTACATGTAGTGTTGGGCAGAGCAACCTAACCTTCGAGGTGAAGACAGGAGTACGACAGGGATGCCCCTTATCAACTACTCTTTTTTTAACAGTCATAGACTGGGTGATGCGCCAGACAACAGAGGGCAGTCCAAGAGGAATAAGATGGACTACATTTTCTACATTGGAAGATCTGGAATATGCAGATGACATTGCACTGCTGGCACATTCACATCAACACATCCAGGAAAAAACGGATAGACTTAATAAATTTAGCCAGCAGGTGGGCTTGAACATCAATTTAAAGAAGTCTGAGGTCATGACGCTCAATGTGAGCAACCCTGAGCCCATATCAGTAAGGAATCAGCAATTGGTACAGACAGATACCTTCACATACCTAGGAAGCATAGTAACACCAGACGGTGGGGCAGGCTAAGACATCAACATCAGAATGAATAAGGCAAGAACAGCCTTCTTTAGCCTAAATAACATCTGGAAGTCCTCCCAATACAGCACGAGCACAAAATTAAGATTATACCAGAGTTGCGTGCTTTCTGTGCTTCTCTATGGTGCGGAATGCTGGAGAGTCACAGAGAAGGAAATGTCAAAATTGTCCTCTTTTCACACAACATGCCTAAGAAAAATTCACCGCATCTTTTGGCCGAATACCATCACCAACCAAGATCTGCTTACTCGTAGCAAGCAAGAGGACATGCACACCATCATAGCTGGCAGACGCTGGAGCTGGGTTGGTCATGTCCTCAGAAGAGACCCCGATGCCATCACAAGAACAGCTATGCTTTGGACCCCTGAAGGAAAGCGAAAGAGAGGCCGACCAAAAACTACTTGGCGGAGGACTGTGGAGGCTGAGATGCAAAGAATGAACCAGAGTTGGGGCACTGTACGAAGGATGGCCACCGACCGTGCAAAGTGGAATCAATTTGTTGTTGCCCTACAAGACGCCACTAGGCGTGATGGCCACTGACTGCTTTGACGGTCGGTGGTTAAGGATCGAAGAAGAAGAAGAATTGTCCCGATCATCCCTGCTCATCTTGGCAAAAACTTCATAAGCTGTACCACGAAGCCCTTGTGATAACTTTAGGCTCCACCTTTCTCTCTCTAAACCATACGTGGTAGCCAAAAGTTCATATCTATTTAGGTAACTTTCTATGTCATCGTCTTTCTCAACAAAATAGTCTAAATGAAAACTCATAGCTGAGGTTGAGGCTCCCTGACTAACAGTAGCATCGGAGGTAAAGGGACTGGCACCATTTTCAGGAGCATGGCCTTGAAATTCTAACTCCCTTAGTCGTAACTCATGTTCCCTTTGTAATCTCTTCTCCTCCTTTTCTGCTTTCCTTTCTGCAGCTGGTCTCTTTTCTTCTCTTTCTGTAGCTAATCTCTTTTCTTCTCTTTCTGCAGCTAATCTCTTTTCTTCTGCTTCCATCTTCTTTTCTTCAAACTGGAGCCGCTTTATTTCCGCCTCACGATCCGCCTCCAATGCCCTAACCTCTTTGTCAGCCTCAATCTGCAGCCTCTTAATTTCTTTTTCAGCCTCTAACTTTCTTTCAGCCTCTTTTTCTAGTCTTTTTTCTTCGCGTTCAATAAATTTGTCACATTCAGTTGTGACATAAGCAATCATAATTTGCCCCTCCATTCCCAATTCTTTCGCAGCCTGCACAGAAGCAGATCGAAACTTTGCCAGGTCAGCCATTTTGTACTAGGCAAACCTTTTAAAATTTCTAACTAGACAAATTTCCAATTATAACTAACAATTTCTAATTATAACTAAGAACAACCACAGGCACTGATAGCTCAACCACTATTTAATTTCTCCAAAAAGGAATGCTTTTAGTTTTGTACTATCTGAGATTCCTAATATAATTGATAATATTTTAAGAATTTAAAATTCCAGAAGCAAACTACCCAATATAGCTGGTGTTATGAAAAGTTCAATCCCCAGGAGCGAGACCCCAATATATGTGGTGGGTTTGATGTTAATACAGTTTGTTGTTAAGAAATCTTAGTGTTCTGAATGAGGTCAGCTGTGAAGGTCCCTGAATATAATAAATATTAGAGTAAATTTCCAGGGCTCCTTTAAAAGACTATCTTTAGTAAGTCAGTGGTTGAAAGTTAAGTTTTTTCAATTTATTGTCCTGAATCTAATTTATTTGGAATCAGGACTGACAATCAAAGTGAAATCATAGAAATTAATTACATCAATCAATTTATACAATGGATCTTCTGTCCATAATACATATATTATTATATAAGGGTGTAGTTGTATTGTTTAACTGAGGTGACTTCTAGTATACACTGGTTGATTGTTTACTATCATCATCTCTGCATGTTGTTTGTACGTTTTTATGGACACTGATGGAATGTTTATATCACTATTCTCAGTCTTTTATTTTGATATAATGTTTGTTGAGCGATCAGGTGCCGAAACATGCACCTAACTTGGTAATATGAGGTAGGAATCTTCCTGCACTCCGCTGAACGACAACCTTCAGCTCCCACTTCTTCAAGAATGATGGTGGTTTACAGTTGTCTCCGAAAAAGGCAAGACTGTGGCATGAATATATCGGCCCACTGTAGTCTGGCACCAGTTATTGACAGCAACCAAAACCCTCTGAAATCAGAAGGATATGCCTCCTTCGTAATCAACAGCCTACAATACTATTCAACAACCAGTACAGGCACATTACAAACAAACATGCAAGATCAGCTCTTTACGACAATCCCTTTCACCAGTTTCTTTTGATGTGACCAGGTATACCAGTATTCCTCTCCCCTAATAGTTACAACGCCTCTGCAATTCCAGCAATAATCTGTTGTCCATACAATAGGATAGGTATTATGCTCCTGATGATAATCCTATATAATTTAGTTGGTCTACACCTCTCTGATAGTCTTTCATATGCTGGATCAATCTCTAGACTCTGTTTTGAGTCTGCCATAGACTCACTTACTTACAGTCGTATGTTAGTATTTCACATTCAAATTTTATTTTAAATAAAATATTAAGAAAATCAATCTTACCACAAATGCAAGGAAATAACACAATTAAACGATGACTAGGCAATATGGCACATTTTCGATCTGCCCTATGTCCAGGCTTTTCCTATGTTAGAAAATTTCTCCGCCTGCTCTCATCGATCTTGCTGTACACAAAATTTTTTTGAAATGGCAGTGAATAGTCCCCGTTTCGTATCGATATCTACTGCTTTGTCCAATGGGACCATGTTTACCTTTATTTTGAATTTATCGTTTCAAATAACAACTCTCAATATGTTCCAAGGCAAATAAATTTTTTTGTTTTAGGTCAACCAATCATACTGCGCCTTCCTTTAAAATCCAACCAATCAAATATCCCGTACCTTTTAACCTCATTTACCCAAAGTCGTTTTTTTCAAAACATGCCATAAAAATTTACAAGCAGGCATGATCTTTACTTGACAGTCTGGTCGGGTCCACTATAGTATTATGGCTATAATTAGTTAATTAATGGACTATTTGCGTAACTATTACCATATTCTTTGTCAGCAAGTCCTAAGGTACACGAATATACAATTTATATGGGACTAGTTGGCTTGGTTCAGAAGTACAGAGTTTTTTTTTTTCTATGTTAGTGTTTTTATTTTTTGTCTACTACACGTTCAATTCTTTTCCATGTGCTGTCTTCTCTATTTACGTGATAATTACGTCTTTTGAAATAAGAGCTAAGGTTGTTTTTGTGACACGAGTTGTCTGCATGTTCTAACTTTTTCGTCGTATTTTGGGGAAATCCCTAAGCCAAGGCTTGCCAATGTGCTAGTGTTGGCTTTTAGTTTAAAATCAATGCGAAACGAATTAGCATTTCAACTATCCTTGCCCCTCCTCGTTCCACAATGCATTTTTAGGCACAATTTTCTTAGAACTAGGAAAAGTGATTATGTCAAGGACGAATTTGAAAAATTTGGGTACCGTTTTGTTCGGCTATTCGTTAGCAAATAATCTGAAGGCGTAGGCGATACCAACAGTTCTAGCAGAAAATTCTTTTATACTTTCTTATTTTGCCGTTATGCCCTATATTGTTATATATTAATTTAGATATTGTATTTAGAAATTCACTACAGAGTAGTGCAATATCTTCTGCGTATTCTATATCCTTTAGTGTGATAAACGCTGTGCATCATATTCCTCTAGGGGTATCCTTCGTTGTCTGGCGCATTATCCAGTCAATGACAGTTAAAATAGAATGGTTGACAAGGGGTATCCGTGCCGTACACATGTTTTCACTTCAAAGTAAGGTTGCTCTACAGGTAAAGTTAGCATAGAGGCTTTTTATGATGGGAACAATACAACTAGGGATTCCATAAGCCCTTAGTACTTTCCATAAGCTATCCCTGTGTATGCTGTCAAAAACCTTTTCAAAATCAGACTTTATGTATAGCTGTCTCTGCCATTCTGAGCACTGCTCTATTAATGTTCCTGAGGGTGAAGATATTATCTACGCATCATATGCCTTTCCAGAATTTGCCAATCTTGTAATCTCTTCTTCCAATCTCTGTTTATTCAGACAAGAGATCTTGCCTGAACTAACCATGTCATATCTCTCGGTGTCCTACTACTTCAGTCTTGTTGTAATCAAGACAAACTTGGGAGTGACATTGTTTCCTGCAAGTCATGTCCAAAAATCAAACATTAGTTATCTTAAAACCGTTCCTTGTTAATCCGACACATTTGCTTGTCCACTATCAAACTTGACGAAGGCAATCAACCCGCTTATCTATCAATTGTCTGCGTCTTGAGTGAACAAGAAGCCGGCAAACAAAAAGATATCAATGTGGTTTAACGTTATCGTCCCACGCCTTCGCTAAGCTGTGACTGTCCACAAAGAAAAAGATAAACAGGCCATGATGAGTCAAGCGCTAAAACGTAGGAGTTTGCTGGAAGTGTCCTTGTGTGGAACAGATAATTACCAGTAAATGAAGGTTTAAAAGGGAAATAATAACCGCTGAATACTGACGAAGAGGAGTAAAGCATACGGATAGACAGAAAGAATGAACGAATGAACAAGGCATTCGGCGACATTTCCTGACACAACAAATCCGCTTAACCTCTAATGTAAAAGGGAAAAAAGGATCCCGTTTCACGCCCGTTGAGGCATATTGGGAATATGGTGTTAGGCCCATATTTTCTTGACCATCGGCACATTAGGGGTGATGTGATCAGCATCACGCCGGCCGCCTTAACCTTCCCAGAAGTTGCTCTGGTACCCAACCTCTAATGTGTTGAACTAATATTTAGGGAATTTCAGAATTTTTGGAATAAACAATAAAAATCTGTTGTTTTTTTTGTAAAGCAAAGGTCTTAACAAATTCTGGAATGATGCCCTAAGGGTCCATGTGTGGAATGAGAGGTCGGTTAGCCAGAGGGTCTGAAATGTAATTGTCACGTGTGCGTACGCGATCTTGTGATTAATTACAGTTTCCGGCAAGAATATCTATAGATTTCATCAGATTATCAAATCGACACCTCAGAAATATCACGCTTTCCAATTCCATAAAGTATTTATTTACTTGATCTAGAATTATTCCAAAATCTACAGGATAACACGATATTGAAGTGGTCTGCACTTGTTTCGCGTCTTTCTTCTGACAAATGGCATATCCTATTAAGTTCTTTTGCCCTGAGCGAGTTCTTGCATAGAATTAGTTGTTAAAAATTTTTTTTTTTAAAAATCTATAACAAATAGTATGAAGAAGTTTGCTGAATCTCTGGTAACAATAATTTCTGAGGAATGCAGAAATGTAAAGGCAAAGGTAGTCACACAGCAGATATTGCCGTTAGGGAGTGAAGTGTTAGAGACTTCCCCATACTACGCCCAACTTTCTAATGAGGTTTAGTCGTTATTTCTCTTCCTTGATGCCTGTCGCCTTTCCCAATTCAAGTAGCAGAGTCATGTACCCATGTAAAAGTAGTAAAGAGAAAAAGATCCCGTTACACGCCCATTGAGGCGTATTGGGAATATGGTGTTAGGCCCATATTTTCTTGACCATCGGCACACTAGGAGTGATGTGGTCAGCATCACGCCGGCCGCCTTAACCTTCCCAGAGTTGCTCTGGTACCCAATTCATGAGGCTGGGTCGACCCCGGAGCCGTTTGAGGTCTAACAAGTCCCACATCAACTGGGGATCGAACCCTGGACCACCGAGCTAGGAAGCCAGTGCACTAACCACTGCGCTACCGCGGTTCCCGTAAAAGTAGTGGTCATAGCTTGTCAGCTCCCTAAGAAGTATAGGCCTAAAATATAACTCATACCATGTCCTCTTGTCACGTGCCATCATCTTAAGGTTTTTCTATCTTTTCCTTATCTATTTCCTTCCTGTCTCCAATTCTAAATATAGAAATTTCCTAGACGAAAAAACGGAGACTCCACAACAAACACTCCTTCCTGATTTCTCTAAGTTGCGTCATGAGCCTTCTTCTTATCAAAGACAGATCCGGCTAAAGGGATTCAGCGTGGTACGATGTCTCATTTTGGAACCTGAGTCCTGTTTTGCTCTCTTATGAATGTCCATTTCGGCCAAACCGCTTGCACCGCTCAAGAGGCCGACTCTGACCAGAGGACGTATTTTCTGTCTTGGATGTCTGAATTGATTAATTTTCTCTAGTTGATGCTTAGCGCGGCCGACTGGCAGAGTATTTAGAGCGCTGTCCTCTCGCGGCAAAGGTGCTGGGATTCGAAACACGGTAACTTTATGTTCCAATCTACCCAGCTGTAAATGGGCACCCGATTATGATCTTAAGTTAGGGAAGGCAAAGGCAGCGAAGAAGGGGTCACCCCACATCTCGAAACTGGACCTAATATCTTAAAGTATCTAACACTAACACTTCGCTTTCCAACGGCAGTATCTGCTTTGAGACTTTTAAACTTTTTTATTTTTTCAGCTGACTTGTCCATATTTTCGTTAACGTTTTTTGTGGATTAAAGTTTATAAAAATGTGGGTAGCCGGCTCAATGCTCAACCCGTTTTAGTAGCCTTTTACGACATGCATGGTAGGATATAGTGTTACTTTTCTAACCTCCAATTTAGATCGCAAGTAACACATGGGTGATGAAAAAGGAATATAGAAAAATGTGAATTAAGTAACTGATGATTACTCACATAGCCGAGTCGGAGTGGCTAAGAGGTAAGGCTTCCGCCTCGAATTCTAAAGGTACCGGGTTCGATTCCTACCTGGTTCGATTCCCTGTAGAGGGAAAATAATTAATGAAATTTGTTTTGGTCAGAACCAGTAGTCCTAATGATTTCATACTCCCCTCTGGTCTCCAGGGTAGTGAGATCGCATGCCTAGCTATCTCGGATAAGGGCGAAAAACATAAGTGGTCCCGTGTGCAAGTTGCACACGTTAACAATCTTTCGGCATTTGGAAATCGTAAAGAGCACAATATATGGTCACTGCCCTGGCAAAATTTAGACATTAGACATTAGAAATAACTTAACTACTTTCTTACTTAGTCGTTCCCCTTCTACCGTGAGGTGTAGAGGTTTGGAAGAGAGAGCGCCAGACTATCCTATCGGCTGTCTTCCTCCTGGCCTGGTTCCATTCTAGTCCTCGGTCCTTCAAAGATTGTCTAATGTTGTCCCCCCAGCGGACTCTGGGTCGTCCTGGGGGTCTGGATCCCCGGCTCTTTCTTTCCCATGCTTGTCGTGGTAGCCGATCTTCTCCAATTCTGCAGACATGGCCAAACCATCTTAGTTGGGACTGTTCTACTTGGGTCTGCAGGGGGTGCAGAAATAACTTAAAATAACTTAAAACCCCAGACCTAAGGGTCTTTTATGTTTGGACATGCGCCCTAATATAACCGACTAGGTTGAACGGGACGCGCCTCAACTTTAAAAAAAAAAAGACATTAGAAACCTACCCACCACAGAAGTGTCTATAGATTGTGTGATTCTCGCCAGTGCTACGCAGTTCGTGCGCTGTACTGAGATCCTCCTTGTGTGATCTAAGAGAGGAGATCGGAGTACTAATGGAGTTGTCTGTGTGCAATGAAGATAGACCTTAAAATCCAAAAAACCGAATACTCACATGTAAGTTATTTAAATGATGAGTGTCCAGTTGTACAATGAGCTATTGCAGATTGCACAAACTTATACAATAAAATAATGAGTTAGGCAGGGATGTGAAATTTCACCGAATCTACTCTTTCTATTACACCGGGTCAATAAAATTTATTAACAAGACCACATGAATTTTTATATTAGGACATGCGACCTAATGTAACCGACGGACCCTGTGCCTAGGTTGAACCGGCGCGTCTAGCCAAAACGAGGCAAAAATTTATTTTAAAAAAAGGTCAGTCAAAGATGAACCGGAAATACGAGTTGAAGGTTACAATATAAATAATTTTCGCTAAAGAGTGAGGCTTAGAACCAACATGAAGAAGTAACAGAAACAAAAAAATACCTACAGAAAACGTTAGATAGTGCAGAAAAACGTTTTTTGTTTTTGTTTTTTAAAATAAGATTTTGCCTCGTTGTGGCGAAGTTCGTCCCGTTAAACTAGACACAGAGTCCGCTGGTAATATTAGGGCGCATGCCCAAATACCAAAGACCGTGTGGTCTGATTAAACTGAGGAAAATTGTGTTGCAGCTCCTAGTTCTCTGTTAGATAACATGTTTCATCGTCATCATGTTTTCTTTTCGCTCCGTAGGGAACATGGAGTCAATACTGAAGCTGACTCATTGAAGGAAGCGTGCACTAAAGCATTCACATATCCTTGAAGCTGTACTTTCTGAAGTTGTTTGTTTTATACGATGAGGTTGCCAGCCACCATGCACAACCTTGTATTAGTCGGCATGCATGACGTGACTGAGGAGAAGTAGTCATGTTTTTGCTTTATCTCATGAGAGAACCCCGGGAACAACCTGCGGGGCGATAGTGTGTTTAGTTGGTTGAAAAAAAAAGACAAACATTATAATATACGTGGCGATATATCACGAGGCTGTGGCATTTATATGATATAAGAAACGGAAGTTTATTATTATTAATAATAATTCAATTTTAGAAGTAATTTTTTTTACTAATATTCACATATATATATATATATATATATAGCTGGAGTGGCTCGTTATATATATATATATATATATATATATATATATATATATATATATATATATATATATATATATATATATATATATATATATAACTGATCTTTGAAAATGACATATAGAACTCTTGTGGCTCGTTCACTAACTTCGCCATATCTTACCTGTAAGGCCAAGCCATGGCGAGCAATAGAGAAGTGCGAACGTCCACAAAGCGGCAATGATCTTTTTCGCCCTGCTAACGGTGCATATTATTTGAGCTTTCATTGGATGGCAAATAGCGATATATCTTTCAATGGTGAAGGCAGTGATTGATAAAGACGAGCTGTCTATTCCGAGATACTGTAGAAATATTAGCAAGGAGCACATGACTCGCCCATAAGGCCATTCGTCAATGCGGAAAAAGGGTTCTGGGATGGCTGGTAGTGTTGCTGACAACAGCACAAGACTGTCAGCTACAGCCAAACTGAGGAGGTAACAGTTGGTCGTTGTGTGCATGCTGCGAGTCCGAGCGATGACGATTACGATAAGAATATTTCCCAGAATTCCGAAGACGAAGATTACGGAGCTCAAGGTCACGGCAACAGCCGCAAACAACGAGGAATAATAGACAGGAGTATGCGGGTCAACGGGAATAATGACACCAGATTGATCTGAGATATTTACATGAACGTCTTCCGTTAAGTTATCGTTGAATTCTTCAGGCTGTGACCCAGGCATGATAGATTCACAAACTCCTCGGCATATCACATTGGTGTTCCTCAAGTCTGTCTCGTTTAAAGCGATTAATGACTTCCTACCAGCTCCAAGTACGTGACGATATATTATATCATATTCTTTTTCCGTAAAACCGTAACTGAAGTTCCCAAAATTATATCGTAAACTCCGAACAGGGCCCAATAGATATATTACAAAAGACAAAAAGAACGCAATTAATCTGGTATATGACATTTTGAAAATCGGTAAATCAATTGTTCTTCTAATAAATTACCGGAAACTAGCTCAATTCTATTTATGCAACAGGAAGCTCAGATCTCAAAGTCTTCATCTTGTTAGGAGGGAAACAGAAAATTCAGTTCATTAAATCCGTCTCACATTTAAGCTCTTTAACTTTCACAAAATAAAACTATTAAGCAGAATCACAAGATTTCTTAACACATTCGGCTTCTAGTAACTCATCGGATTAATCATTTTATTTGTTAGTTTTTTGTTTTGTTTTTTGTTAAGAGGAAGTATCCCGTTCAACCCTTGATGGGTTATAAGTAGGATTAATCCTTTCAAGAAAAATGACAGCTGGGCGGTGTGGCGAATGTCAATCTTGTTCCAGGCCACCATTATACTTCGTAACTTGTATCACATGACTTGTAGAAGTGGTCGATGGGAAATAGATGTTAACAAAATGGAGGTGGCATATCTTGTTCTGCCAGTAACGGGAAAACCAAACCTGAAATACACGTAAACTTGATTTTAGTTGATAGTTTAGACATCATATAATTCAATATTATTATCACAGTGTTCATTAACGCTCCTTATCGAGCATGAAGCATCTACATAATCTAATATTTTAATCTTAGGTCATAAATCAATTCAGTGGTGCTGTTTCATAAGCGCTGCGTTTTAGTGCTGCTCCCTCTGAGCACAGCGACGTTTCACTAATGAACGCAAAGCAGTGTGCATACAGGGGGCTTGCACCAAATCACCGTTGTGCGCTCTGCCCGCTGTGGTTTCTATATTGATTTATTTTACACGATGAGGATGCTAGCTCCCCGCAAAACGTTCTTTTAGTTGTCCATTACGATTTGTTTGTGGAAACATTCTTTCTTTCTCTTGTCTCCTCTGTAGATCCCCGGACTCTACACAGGGTAACATCATTTATGAGAACACCCAGAACTAGTTATAGCAACTACTCAAGTTGTACAACTTAATTGTCAATACATTTCTATTGTGTGGTTCTGAATTACACTGGAAAAAGAAGCAATCAATGAGTTGTAGACATTTACAACCGGGGGCTTTGCGCAGAGTCAACATAAAAATAAATCCGAGGCTAGTGAAAAGTCAATAGTAATAGACGGAAATAAGGACGTAGCGCAGTTAGGGGGAAAAAAAGGGAGGGGGGGCCTAAAATGTTGTGACGAAGTGTGACGATAAGGGTGTGAAAAAATGTGACGTCACTGTTAAGTCCTTTTGCGCGTGTAATTTAAATGTTGAGCACATCTAAGAAAATATTTGATTAATTATTTACGCGCTATCATACACTATGTTGAACACAAAAGCGCAAACGGGTGCGCCCGGTTTTGTTGCCAAAGAACAATTACGTTATGAGGAGATATGTCTAAAGGCTATGATCTGAGACGGTCGTCTTTGGACGGAGCTCATTGTAAGCCTTACCCAAATTATGGGAAGCAGTCATGAAGTTATTATAAGCCTCCTGGTAAGGAGTATTCACGTTAGCCAATACAGGGCTCGTTTATATATTAATTATTATGATATTTTTGTCATTTGCCGAGATCTGGCTGAACTTCAATACGCATATGCCATGACGTATCGCTAGTGGGATCCAGAGTCTTACCGAAGATTACCGGGATTATTCTTCAATGTATTTAAAGGGTCACTCAATAAAACCCGTCGTTGTAGACAAGCTCCGTACCGAAAGCCATGATAGAACTATTTGCCGTAAAGTTCATCGCCGTCCTTGAAAGGTCGGCCGTTATCTAGAATGTCGATCAAGTGCATGATCAAGATATATAAGAATGCTATGAACTATGATGTCTCAATGTAATTACCTACGTTATTGATGATGCCTGCTACTACAATGATTGAATCTGTATTGCGTCTACGAATAAATGTATCGTCCATGTTGAGCCATGAATCCTGCGTACATCTTTTTCCAGTTTTGGTTAAACTTCATGACCACACTATTTGTACGATGTTTCATTGAGTAACTTTGATCTATCTTTACGATTCATAATTTGTCGGCCACCTGTAAGCCCGACCTGAGCTGATAATATTTAAATCAGCAGATATATTAACATCCGCTAACCGTACCACCCTTACCCACGCAAGAATATAATAAAACCCAAACGATCCAACAGCTGGTGGCCAGTGTTGGGATATGACATTTTTTATCAAGAGCTCCAGTATCAAAGTACTCTACTATGACCAATGTTCAATATGTACAACTGTGGTGAGATTCAGTGATACAATTAATGAAAATTTAATTAATAATTAACTAAAGAGTCAAAAAGTAGAAGAAAAACTAAATAAAGCCCGTGTTTATTGCCCGACATCATCACCGATGCCTCGAGGCGAATGGTATGTTAAAAAGTGTTCGCGCTAGAGAAAATAATAGCCTATTTTATAGAACGCATTGCCTTTGTCGTCACTCCGTCTTGGGAAGAATAAATTAACATGAAACAGTTTGCGCGATGCCAATACTTCTTTCATTCATTGGAGCGACAGACAAAATAGACACAAAGGGGGAGGGTAATCGAGTGAGAATAAATTAACTACGGTAGTGTATTGTATCTAGACGCATAATAACCTTGAGTTTGAAAATTGGCACTATTGCGTGAGAACAGTCACTCCGTGTTACCCCGCCACTTCGTTAGGCTAGACTTGCAGTTAGCGACGATTCAAATTAGTATTGAGAGAAAGGGGGGAGTAAGGAAAACGATACCAAAAGTGAAACTGACTTTCTTTATAAACTAAAAAGGATAGTTTGGAAGGATAGAATTAATATTATTACCTATAAAAATCCTGCATAGTCCTTATAATATGTTAGAAGATAGATTTTATTAATATTGTGATAAAATATAAGAAAACCCAAAATACAAGGAAAAAGACGAAATTGTTAACGACACTAAAGACTGACATAAAGCTTATATCAGCTGAAAGGTTATAGTCTTCTGACCAATAATATGTTTCAATATAAAAAAATCGCTCCAGTAATATCTAACATATTGTAGAAATACTATATAATCTTGGACAGTGTGACGAACATACTATCGTTCTTGCTTGTTTTTTTGGTAACATTTGGGGACGCAAAAGTTAAAAAGAGGCATTGGAGTAATTCGAATCTGATTGGTTGACGTTAGGAGTAAAGGGGGAGGCAGGAAAATGTTAGCCAAAAACTAAGCATCTTTTTGCATTGGCATAACTAAGGCAGACTGACCAATGGACTACGAGACTGCTAAAGCTTAGAAGGCTCGTGGCCATTTGTATAGAAAATTTTCTGTATCCAAGTACGATGAGAACAGAAGTGTTAATTGTAAAATAAATAAATAAAATTAACAGTCTGAACAGCGGCAGAGAAACTGAGGCCATATTCGCCAGTCATCGTCACTTGTGTTATATTTCATTGAATTTGTGGTAAGAATGATTTATTTATTTTTATGCCTTATTAAAACTGCAAAAAGCTAGATACTGCTATTGGGAAACGTGAAGGACATGCCGGGAGCAAAAAGTATTGAGTCCTCATATTGAACTGTGTTTGAATGTTGTTATTGATTATTATTATTATACCATAATATGTTAGCAAGCCTCTGTGTTCCATGAACATTCATCAACATGCCGAGAGCGTTGATAGTTAGGAAAAGAAAAGAAAATCATACAGAAGGAGATGTGTTTACTCCACGTTATTGTATTGAAGAAAACTATGTAAAATTACAGTGGCATATCCGTCATATGGACCTGAGGTGTGGTCACAGTAAGGTAAAGCCATATGAGTTAGGGGCTGGTGCACTTGTATGCACACGAGGCTGACCCCATCATATCATGTATAAATAGTTAATGGAAATCTAAATCAGAGATGAAAAGGCCAGGGTGTCCTTTTTATTGCAGGGATTTATTTCCTGTTACCAGCCGGTGACAGGAAACCTGATGAAAGTTTGGGAAGATCAACAGTCTCTAGTGAAAGTTTATATTGTCGTCAATTAACCAGAAGGAGCTTCTGTGTGTCTACATATTCTCTGCAGAGTAGTGTTGGACATTTTCATCTACATAACAAGAAAAAGGTGATGTGCTATTAGCCGGGACATCTGACAGTTCATCTGAATAAAGTGTTTTTTCCCCAAAATTAACTTTACAGATAGGGGGCATGATGATCACAACAGCTCCTCCTATAATGACTTTCACTAGTATGTACTAACTAACAGTCTGTGAATACACCTACAGGAACAATATATTATTATTATTCTTATTGGACAAAGAGTCCCATTTTAGTTAATCATTTGGTGTAAAATATATTTTCCTCATTTTCAAAGACCTGTTCAAAAGAGATGGCAGGACAGGCAGATTAAAATTGTATAAAAACAGAATTCATATTCAAAGAAAAACTTAAACCACAGACTTATTACTTTACTATTAGTGTGTTGTATTATCTTGTTTTGATGTATCATCATTTCATTGCATACCCTAGACACTAGCCAAATCAAACACCACACACTAGAAATAAAATATAGCACCGTGTGAGATCTAGAGAGGTAGCGTTAGGTACCCTGACACTCATCATCATTTTCATCATCTATTAGAATCAGGGTCTTACATAGCTTGACCTCACACGGTTGACACATACCCAGCAATCTTTCTTTTCTAAAACATCATAACCTCTCCAGCAAATTACACTTGCTACAAATATTGGGACGTTCGCCCGGGGATATTTTTTAATTCTTATAATAGTACTACATAAATTGGGTCCTGTTCTGGGATTTAGCATTAACATCATTTCTAATTTACCCAGGGAATCCCCATTTTAAATATTGCCCAAGATTTGGGACATTGATGAATTGTCAGAGCCTGGAATAATTTAATTAGAGTTGTACTTATTTTAGAAATTGAGTTAGAACATTTTATAATTGATCAGATGGCGGACTTGGCAAAGTTTCGATCTGCTGCTGTGCAGACTGCCAGAGAGATGGGCATGGATGGGCCAGAGCTGGTCCAGTATGTATCCTCAGAGTGTGACAAATATATTGATAGAGAAGATAGGAAGTTAGCCGCAGAAAGGAAATTAGAGTTAGATAGATTAGCTGAAGAACAGAAATTAGAAGCAGATAAAGAAATTAAACGGTTACAAATTGAGGCTGACATGGAGGCAAGAGCATTAGAGGCTGATAGGGAGGCTGAAATTAAGAGACTCCAATTTGAGGAGAAAAAGATGGAGGCTGAAAGGGAGAAGGAGGCTAGGGCAATTGAGGCTGAAGAAAAATGACTGCAAAGGGAAGCAGAAGATAAAAGATTGGCTGCCGAAAGGGAAGCAGAAAAGGAGGAGAAAAGATTACAGAGGGAGCACGAGTTACGACTAAGGGAGTTAGAGTTGCAAGGCCATGCTCCTTAAAATGGTCACAGCCCCTCTACCTCTGATGCAACTGCCAGTCAGGGGGCCTCTAACTCAGCTATGGGGTTCCATTTAGATCATTTTGTTGAAAGGGATGATGACATAGAGTCATTTTAAAATAGATTCGAGGTACTAGCTACAACCTATGGGTTGGAAAAAGAAAGGTGGAGTTTGAAGGTATCACAGGGTTTTAGGGGAACAGCTTATGAAGTCTTTGCAAAAATGAGCAGGGACGATCAAGACAATTATGACTTGTTAAAGCAGGCTCTGTTGATTAGATACGAGAAGAATGGTGAGTTTTATAGAAAAAGGTTGAGAAATGCCAAGCTTTTGTCTGGGGAGACATACCACCAATTCTCTGCCAGATTGGAAACCTATTTAGAGAAATGGACTGCTCTGGGGAAAACCCAAGATCTTAAAGAGATGATCATGATAGAGCAATTAAGAGAGTCCATGGCTCCAGACCTGAGAAAGTTTCTCATGGAACAAGGTGCAGAGAGTTTGGGTGAGGTACTTAATGTCGCTGAGATGTATCAGGCGGCCCAGGCAGAAGTAGCTGGCGCAAGAAAGAAACATATAGATAACCATAAAGCTCCACAAAACTCAAATAAATTTGATAATAGAGATCAGGGAAACCGAGGTAAGCCAAACTTTGATAGGTCAAGAGTCGACCATAGAGATAGAAACCCACAGTTCAATGACCGGAAATTCAATGAAAGAAAATCTTTCAACCAAGGAAAGATATGGTGTAAATGGTGTAAGAGGGACACTCATGACACCAAAGTTTGTAACAGGAAACCTCCTTCCTTCACTGCAATGAAAACGGGGAACAAGGGATTAAAGGCCAAACCTACTGAACAGCAGGAACCTTATAACCCCCCAGTGTGTGAAGATGTAGTATGTAATGGGGTCACCATAAGGTGCCTTTATGATACTGGATTAGATTTTGATTCTGTTGTGAGTTCTCACCTGGTGCACGCAGATCAATACACCACAGAAACAGTGGAGATCCAAGCGGCAACCAAGGACGTAGCAACCATGACAATTCCCATCGCAAGGATAACTGTGAAAACTCGCTATGTGGAAGGAGTAATCAAAGCAGCAGTGATAAACGAACTCATCTACCCTCTGATATTGGGGTGTCGTTATGTCTTCTTGGGGAATCCCAAGAGACCCGTGATTATGGCCACAGTGCAGACCAGGTCACAGTCGAAGAAGGAAGAAGATGAACCTATAAATACTCATCCAGAGGAGACGAGGAAGGCACAGGCTGAGGATAGGTCACCGAAGCCGTGTTTTAAGAAAGTCCCAAAATGCCATACCCCTCTTAATAAAGGAGAATTTTATATGAAGAATAAATTGTTATATAGGAAGGCTGGAACTGGATCCAATGGTCATGGACAGCTGGTACTTCCCACCTTGTATAGGGCAGAGGTGCTGAGAGACTTACATGTTGGAAGAGATGGTGACCATGAGAAATAGGTACCATCTGCCAAAGAGTTTCTAAATATTATTATTGGCCAGACGTAAAGACAGTTATTGAGAATTTTGTGGAGGCCTGCGGCCAATTTCACGAGGAAACGCCCACACGTGGGGAAAATAATAATCAGGACCTAGACACGCCACGGGGCAAACTTAGGCCTGACAATAAAAATAAATATGATAAAGTAGACATAGTGGAATTGGAACCCCCCTTTCACACACAGTCTTCAATTGAATTTAGTAAAATGGCCAGTATGCAGATTGCGCTGAAAGTGACTTCCACTCAGTCCCACCCGATACCCCCTTGGTCGGAAAACCGGGAACTGGTTGCGCAGGAAAGTTTCTAAATATTATTATTGGCCTCAGTGGAAGTTCCAACATATGATTGTTGACAGATTTTTGAGTCCACTGCGTTTGGTTGTCTGTGACAACTAATTGTTTAGTTGTAACGTTACGTTATCTATATTGTTATCGTTATACTTTTTCTCTCCGTACCTTAGTTTTGTAATTAACTTACTTACTTAGTAGTTCCCCTTCTACCGTGAGGTGTAGAGGTTTGGAAGAGAGAGCGCCAGACTATTCTATCGGCTGTCTTCCTCCTGGCCTGGTTCCATTCTAGTCCTCGGTCCTTCAAAGATTGTCTAATGTTGTCCTCCCAGCGGACTCTGGGTCGTCCTCGGGGTCTGGATCCTTGGCTCTTTGTTTCCCATGCTTGTCGTGGTAGCCGATCTTCTCATGTAAAGACAGTTTTTGAGAATTTTGTGGAGGCCTGCGGCCAATTTCACGAGGGAACGCCCACACGTGGGGAAAATAATAATCAGGACCTAGACACGCCACGGGGCAAAATTAGGCCTGACAATAAAAATAAATATGATAAAGTAGACATAGTGGAATTGGAACCCCCCTTTCACACACAGTCTTCAATTGAATTTAGTAAAATGGCCAGTATGCGGATTGCGCTGAAAGTGACCTCCACTCAGTCCCACCCGAGGTGCTGAGAGACTTACGTGTTGGAAGAGATGGTGACCATGAGAAAATAGGTACCATCTGCCAAAGAGTTTCTAAATATTATTATTGGCCAGACGTAAAGACAGTTATTGAGAATTTTGTGGAGGCCTGCGGCCAATTTCACGAGGGAACGCCCACACGTGGGGAAAATAATAATCAGGACCTAGACACGCCACGGGGCAAACTTAGGCCTGACAATAAAAATAAATATGATAAAGTAGACATAGGGGAATTGGAACCCCCCTTTCACACACAGTCTTCAATTGAATTTAGTAAAATGGCCAGTATGCGGATTGCGCCGAAAGTGACTTCCACTCAGTCCCACCCGATACCCCCTTGGTCGGAAAACCGGGAACTGGTTGCGCAGGAAAGAGAGCGAAGTTCTCTCACTTTGAATTTGAACCTGAGGGGAGACAACCCCAGGAAAAAAATTGGTAGTGGACGATTTGTTAGTGATGATAAAAGGAAGGAAAGTCCTCACTATAAGGCTCCCAATGTCAGGAACCCTACAGGTGCCATGAAAAATAAGTTAACAAAATTAAAGGTCCATAAGTAACCTTATTGAGGACGTGGACCGATGAGAAGGCAGAAGAGACTGTTACCTCATCATATCAAAATGTGAACGAGCTGACCACTAGTCTTAAAACTGCCTGGACAATTGCAAATGATAACTTAAGACAAGCCAGGAAGAAACATGCTGCATATTACAATAAGAAAGCGAAGGATAGGGAGCTTGCTGTAGGGGAGAACGTATTTCTTCTACTACCCAGTAGCAGCAATAAACTTCAAATCGGATGGCAAGGTCCATATACAGTTTTGGAAAAGGTATCCAGAACAAACTATAAGATAGACAAGAAGGGAAAGGAAAAAGTCTATCACGTGAACCTCCTAAAGAAATATCAAGAAAGAAGTAATTTGGAAGAAACACACTTAATGACCTTAGCCATAGCAACCGAAATGAAGAATGATCCTCTCACCTCTTTTGAATATCCACTGAAACCCAGGGAAACGTTTGCACAGGTGAAAATCAGTAATCACCTGACAAAAGGACAGAGGGAGAAGATTCAAAAGGTGCTGGAGAAACATACAGACGTGTTAACGGATAAGCCGGGGCACACACATTTGTTGGAATATGATATGAAACTACTAGACCCAACACCCATCTGTATGAGGGCCTATTCTATCCCATTCGCAAAGGAAAAAGCTTCGAAAGAGGAGATAGATTATTTGTTACAAGAAGGGATTATTTCTCACAGTGAATCTCCTTATAGCTCCAGTGTGGAATCTCAATCAGAGATGAAAAGGCCAGGGTGTCCTTTTTATTGCAGGGTTTTATTTCCTGTTACCAGCCGGTGACAGGAAACCTGATGAAAATTTGTGAAGACCAACAGTCTCTAGTGAACGTTTATATTGTCGTCAATTAACCAGAAGGAGCTTCTGTGTGTTGACATATTCTCTGCAGAGTAGTGTTGGACATTTTCATCTACATAACAAGAAAAAGGTGATGTGCTATTAGCCGGGACATCTGACAGTTCATCTGAATAAAGTGTTTTTCCCCAAAATTAACTTTACAGATAGGGGGCATGATGATCACAACAGCTCCTCCTATAATGACTTTCACTAGTATGTACTAAATAACAGTCTGTGAATACACCTGCAGGAACAATATATTATTATTATTCTTATTGGACAAAGAGTCCCATTTTAGTTAATCATTTGGTGTAAAATGTATTTTCCTCATTTTCAAAGACCTGTCTAAAAGAGATGGCAGGACAGGCAGATTAAAATTGAACAAAAACAGAATTCATATTCAAAGAAAAACTTAAACCACAGACTTATTACTTTACTATTAGTGTGTTGTATTATATTGTTTTGATGTATCATCATTTCATTGCATACCCTAGACACTAGCCACATCAAACACCACATACTAGAAATAAAATACAGCACCGTGTGAGATCTAGAGAGGTAGCGTTAGGTACCCTGACTCTCATCATCATTTTCATCATCTATTAGAATCAGGGTCTTACATAGCTTGACCTCACACGGTTGACACATACCCAGCAATCTTTCTTTCTTAAAACATCATAACCTCTCCAGCAAATTACACTTGCTACAACAGCGTCACTGAAAATACAATCGCAATACAACGTCAAGAACACAATTTCGTTTGAAATTCTATCTAACGGTCACCCAAGCTGACCTTCAAGGATCCTGAATCGAGTACGTTGTCGGCCATCAACTTTGGACTTTTACAAGACTGTGGGGTCCATCCATGCAACACCCGAGACCTTCATTGAAGTGCATCGCTAACTTTGCGATGGCCGGGAAAATTGTTTCTTCTTAAAAAGATAAGTGGTCACTGATCGTTTGAACACCGTACCACCGTTGCATGTTGGTTGAATATATATACTTTCATGTTCTATGTTATATGTTCAATGTTTAATGTGGGCGGTTGGGTTTGGCGACTTACGAAGGGAACATCCCAAATTTAACTCCTGGGCCTTCGTGAGTGTTCTTTAGGGACCATTTTTGCAGACCTCCCTCAGTGGAAGTTCCAACATATGATTGTTGACAGATTTTTGAGTCCACTGCGTTTGGTTGTCTGTGACAACTAATTGTTTAGTTGTGACGTTACGTTATCTATATTGTTATCGTTATACTTTTTTTCTCCGTACCTTAGTTTTGTAATTAACTTTGTTTGTAATTGTTGATCTTCCCTGACTGTCGTTTATTTATATATACACTTTATGTTTATACATTGTATTATTACTCGTCATGTCATTCTTATCGCAGTGTCATTGCACTCTTTGCAAAATTCTTTCTTTAGTTCTACTTTATTGCTCATTTGATTCTGCGAACGTTATCATCCGTTACTTATTGTCTTGTCTTTGTCGCTATTGTCTTCGTTATCTTCATTATGTATATCTCGTATGCTATGCTATTTTGACTTAAGTATAACTACATAATTTAAAGATTAATTAATTATAATAATTATAATATAGCATCTATTTCATACATTGTATCACAAGTTCTCTGGACATAGAACTTGTCACTCATTAATTAAGTAAACAATTTATTTAAATACCTTAATATATATATTTCGACTAAGTGAGTCACAATAAGTGGTAAACATGGCCACTCTAGAATCTTTTATGAGAATTAGTAAAGAATTTGCCTACAAGGCTGAGGCCTTGAAAGAATTTGCTATGGTTGAATTAGCCAAAGCCAAACAAGAATTAGCTGAAAAGGAAGCTAAAGATGAAAAAAGGCGTCTTGAAGATAAAGAGGCAGAAGAGAAAAAAATGCAATTTAATAAAGAGGCAGAAGAGAAAAAAAATGCAATTTGAGAAAGAGATGGACAAGACAAAAATGCAACAATTAGCACATGAAAAGGAAATGATGCTCCTTCATTTGGAAGAACTAAAATTAAGGGGTCAAAATGGTAATAACAGTAACTCCAATACTTCTGGTTCTTCAGGTAAAAGTAACGGCAACGATAAATTTAAATTGCCTTTATTCAATCCAACTTGTGATGACGTGGCATGCTATCTGTCACGCTACGAAAGTGTATGTGAGTCATGTAAGTTGGATAAAGCTTAATGGAGTGTTAAGTTAATGGAATTTTTGGTGGGAGAACCTTTAACTATTATAGATACAATGGACGCAACTCTGCAAAAGAACTACGATAATGTCAGAGCTGCTCTACTAAAAAAATCTCGCTAACCGAGGAAGAGTATCGTCTTCGCTTCAAATCCTTACTGCATGAAATTGTAAAGGATTTCTCTGATTTTTTTATCCAAAATACGTCTCACACTTGATAGATGGATTGAACTGTCTAAGATAGAGCGTTCCTATGAAGCTGTTGTCGATTTGATATTACGTGATAAAGTAATGTCATCAGTTAATGCAACATTCCTCTCGTTCTTACATGAACGAAAGCCTACGAATTTGAAGGAAATGGATCAAATCTATACACAATTATGTAGTGCACATCCTAATATGGTATATAGCCATTCACATGTTAGAGAAGAATTGCCCGTTGCTTCGGTTATGCAACACAATAATCACTTTCGAAGTCGATCTCTCAGTCACGATAGAAACTTCAGAAAGGGAGATTATAAGAATTTCAGTGGTTTCAAAGGGAAACCATTTTGTGGTGGTTTTCCATCACAACAAAACTGGAGACAATCCAATATGCCATATAATTTCAATAAAAATGATTATAGAAATTATCAAGGAGATAATTATAACAATTATGATCAATCACAATCTAACTCATTTTTTTAATAAACATAACTCACCAAACCGAAACTATGGTCAAAGGGAAAATAATTATCACAGTAATTGGTGTTCAAACCAAAATGGTGATCGCAATAGGTCAAATAATTATAACAATTTCAGAAATAATAGTCAAAACAGATCCAGAGGTAGAGACAGAAATTCAAATGATAGGCAACATCGTCATGCTAATTCTGCTCAGCATGATCCACAAGCTAATTAAGATCAGGATACAAATGTTAATATACATAATGTATAGATTTCGAACAGTCTAAACTTTGTCATGAATGCACAACTTTGTTCCAGCCCAAGGCGATCACTACGTTGAGTTGCGGCCATGTCTTACCAAGCCTTCCTGCGATGTCTACCGCCATGTCAGCATCTACACACGACGGAAAAGGGTCTCTAACCTTACACAAAGGATTTGCCAATAAAATTCCCGTATCTATTTTATTTGAAACAGGCTGTTCTACAGTAGGGATTTGACAATCCTTAGTACACCCGTCATTAGCAACAGGGAAACGTGTTAAGTGTGTCACCTTTGGAGGTACAGTTGAGACATTCCCAACTGCGATCATACATGTAGATACACGATTTTTTACAGGAAAGATTCATGCATGTATGCGCCCGTCTCCAATTGCTGATTTGATAATTAGGCGTATACATGGAGTTAAATATTGTACTTCACAACAGGTTGCTATTTGGGAAAAGCAACATATGCACTCTGCTTATGCAGTTACCACTAGAGCACAAGCTAACGAGATATTACATGTTCCACCTACAATAACTTCTGACAATAATGATACTGATGATAGTAACTCTCCTATATCGCGAGAGTCTTTTATTGAGTTACAACAGAATGACGCATCACTTAAAATGTTTTTTCTGTTGGCTCAGAATAATAGCACAACCAACGAAACAAACCTAAAACATTGTTTTGTACTTAAAAATGGAGTGCTAGTTAGAATAGTACGTGATGCTACTTCATCCGTACGTTCGCAAATTTTGGTACCCACAAACATGAGAGCGCGTATATTACGACATGCTCACGACTATGGTTATTGTAAGGAAGAAGGATAATAACATCAGTCTGTGTATAGATTATCGTCGGTTAAATAAAGTTTCCAAGTTTGATGCCGAACCACTCCCTCTCTTGGAGGATTTACTTGCAAAACTTGCTAAAGCAACTTTTTTCACTAAACTCGATTTATTAAAGGGCTATTGGCAAGTCCCGTTAACGACTTGAGCTAAACCACTCACGGCTTTTTCTACCCCTCGGGGTCTATTCCAATAGAAATGTATGCCTTTTGGACTTGTTAACGCTCCTGCTACTTTTGTACGCATGATGCGTCGTATCTTATCTCACCACACTGATGTAATTGTATATCTAGATGATATCTGCCTTTTCAGTGACTGTTGGAATGATCATGTCCATGGGTTATCTTCGTTGTTATCCACACTCCGTTCTCACAATCTGACGGCTAAACCGTCAAAAGCATATATAGGTTTTAGTGAGATATCTTTTTTGGGTCATCATGTTGAACATGGTTTTCTATACACTGAAGATAATAATATTTCAAAAATTTTAAACATCACTATTCCAAAAACTAAGAAACAGGTTAGAAGTCTTTTGGGAATAATCCAATTTTATGGGCGCTTCATTCCCCACTTGTCTACTATCACTACATCACTCTCTAGCTTACTAAAGAAGGGACTACCTAACATAGTACGGTGGTCAAACAAATGTCAGATCACTTTAGACTTAATTAAATTACTTGTTTCATCTGCACCTATTTTACGCTTACCAAACGCAGATCTACCATTTATACTCCTCAGCGACGCTTCAAATGTTGGGATCGGTGCGTCATTGATGCAGTGCTACTCCGGAACACTTCATCCAGTCATATATGTATCAAGGAAGCTCACAGCGACGGAACGAAGTTACTCTGTACTGGACAAGGAACTTCTGGCAATGGTATGGTCCATCATCAAACTTCAACGTTTCCTTCTGGGCGCACATTTGTTTCGTGGAGATTGATCAAAGGGCTCTCACTGCGCTCCAAAACAGGGACCTGAAGTCTTCAAGATCCATTCGTTATGCCATATCTTTGCAGCCTTTTCATTTCACGATCTGATCAATACCTGGATCAGAGAATGTCCTTGCAGATACGTTGTCCCGCTGCCCCCAAGAACCTACCAGGCAGTTACGCCTTACAGAGCGTGCCGCTTCTGCACTGCCTACTGATCACTTGTAAATTATTTCGTGTGAATATGATATGATAGGAAACTCTTTACAGAGCGATACAACAGGAAGCAATCTGATCATCAGAAGAAGTCCCCCCGTCCGACAAGTATTTCGGCCCTATATACTCCTTTACACTCTAAGGGGGGCGGGCCCACTTGGGTCATGACTCCCAAGCGTCTCAGCTTCCTGTTGTCTTGCATCGAAAATGAACCCATTTCACTTATGGCAGCAACTTTAAATTCCACAACTCCGCCAGCCGTGGAGGCAATTGTGAAAGTAACAAAGAGAAGACAAATTATTCCGTTCGTTCCGTCGCACACACTGAGACACCAGCGCGAAGTCAACGAGTCGCCACTGCGCGTTCCCCACTGGACTATTGATACTGACACCCCTTATAGTATACACCGCTTGTCGCCCCTGAGTCGCAGCCCGTTCACTAGTCCACCACAAACCTCAGCGTATTGTGGACTTAGAAAAATTCCTGGTGTTTTCTGTACCGCAGCGTTTATTGTTACGATCTCCATTCCCCATTGCGGTTGTTCCACAGCCAGCCTGATGCCTTTTCGGCAGTTTCACTAAGCCTCTTCAGGGCCCTTGTTCTCGACTGTCCCCTCAGCCCCAACAGTTTCAATAGATCATACACTGATGCAGCCACAAGCCCTCTTGCGCCCACTTCAACAGCCATGACCCTTGCAGTGAACCCATCGTGTCTCAGATCCGCGGCCAGATCACTATACTTGGCCGCTTTGAACGAATGTTGCTCATCTAATCTGGATTCAAATGGCACGGTCAGTTCAATCAGTATGACCTGAAGCGTTGCTGCAGAATGAAGCACTATATCCGGCCGTCTCCGCGATTTTCGGATACTCTCTGGATATGCCCCTCGTCCAGGTAGGTCTACCGCCATCTCCCAATCATTTGCACAATCAAGAAGAGATGGTAAACTGCTACCAGGTTTATTCGGTTTGGGGGTGTGCTGACTTTCCTGCCCTCAGAAAGTATGTGTTTGCGGTGTCTGGCCGGACTTTGCTATTCGCCTTCATTCTTGCCAGATCTATTGTCGCAGCAAGCTCATTTAGCACTTTGTTATGGCGCCAAGTGTATCGCTCTTGCCCTAATGACACCTTACACGCTGAGAGCACGTGTTCAAGTGTCTGCCTCCCCTGGCACAGGGGGCACTGCTCATCATCCGACTTTCCCCATTTCACAAGGTTGGTGGCCGATGGCAGCAGGTCATACAGTGATCTGACAACAAAGCTGAGCCTAAGAGGTGCCATATGCCATATATCATTCCATGTCAAGGACCTCTGCAGGGCTCCTTCCCATGTAGTCCATTGGCCTTGTTGGACCTGCTGCACTGCTTTTTGCAACCTCTTATCATTCTCAGCTTCTCGTATCTCCTGAACTACCATGTCTCTGCGCTCCCTGCTTGATGCCTTGGACCACCAGCGGATGTCTCCATGACCAAATCCCCGTCTATTCGTTTGTGTGTATCCGCTTACCTCCCTCAGTTTGAGTGACTCTTGGGCAGCATCAACAGCTTCTTCCACTTTCCACTTCCTTCCCGTTTTCAGTGTGGGCTGAATGGACTTAACCACGTCATCAGCTGACTCGCGTAGCATCATTGCAAGCCTTGCCTTTCCAACTTTGTACTCTTCAACAACTGACTTGAAAGGAAGCAGAAGTTTTGACTTTTTGCAGTACAGTGCTACATCTGACAGACCTGGTGGTACTCCTAGCCATTTTCTCATGAACTTGTTGACCTTCTGCTCTATGGCTTCCACTGTACTTGTGCTTATTTCATATATAAGCAGTGGCCACAGCAACTTTGGTATCAACATGAACTGGAGGCACCACAGTTTGAACTTCCCCAGGAGCCTGCTTTGGTCTATGATCTGTAGCCCTTTGTCTGCCATTTCTATTGTCTGTTGCACTGCCTTTGAGTCTTTTAATGAGGCATCGTACACCCTGCCAAGACTTTTAACAGGTTCCTCAATGACAGTAGGGATTCTTTGGTTGGAAACCGTGAATATGACCTCTGCTATCTTCCCTTTCCTGACTGATAGGCTTCTCGACTTCTTGGGTTTGAAGCTCATTCTGCACCAGCTGACTAGTTCATCCAGGCGTGCTAACATCCTCCGGGCCTGATGTTCATCTGATGTCAGAATTGTTGTGTCATCCATGAATGCTTTGAGCGGTGGCATGAGACTCATTCCACCGAGCTTTGGACCTATAGCCATTCCTTCAGCCGCATTGAGGATTACCTGCATAGCCATCACGAATAGTATCGGAGAGATGGTGCATCCCATCGCAATTCCAACTTCAAGGCCAATCCACTTCGTTGTGTACTCTCTGGTTGAAAATCTGACAGCAAACCCTGCGAAATACAGCTTCAGCATTGCTGCAATCTCTTGTGGAACATGATACATTTCTAGGGCCTGCCACAACATCTGGTGTGGAACGGATCCATAAGCATTCGCTAAATCCAACCAGATTACATGGAGGTTTGTTCTGTCAGACTTTGCCTTTTGGATTGCTTCCCATATCATTGTGGCATGCTCTAGACATCCTGGTGTACCTGGGATACCTCCTTTCTGAATGGTAGTGTCAATGTACCCATTTGCCAGGAGGTATGTAGTGAGTCTTTTCGCCATCACTGAGAAGAATATCTTCCCTTCCACATTGAGTAGTGAGATTGGCCTGAACTGACTGATGTCTGTGGAATTTTGCTCCTTCGGGATGTAGACTCCGTTCGCCTTTCTCCATTCCTTGCTTACAAGCTGGGTTTTCCACGCACTCTTCAGTAAACGAAGCAGTCGTTTGAGCACCTCAGGGCATCTCTTATACACCACATATGGAACACCATTAGGACCTGGAGCTGACTTGCATCGAGCTTTCTGGACAATGCTTTCTACCTCTTGCACCGTTGGGGGCTTGGTGTTAAATTCAGCTCCTGGCTTACTCGGCCATTTAAGGCCTGCCATGCTGCTGAGCGGCTCATCTTTGCGACCATCTGAATATGTCATTCCAAGGTGTTCTTCCAGGTCTTCTTTCCTGATGTTTAGCGTACCCAACCGAGGCTGCTCAAACAGTTCTTTGGCAAACTTGAAGGGCTCCCTGAAGAATCTTTCCCTATCCATTCGAGTCTTCCTTTTCTTCCTGCACAACCTTTCTGCTCTACAAAGGGCATTATGTTGGCCTTTCAGGTGCTCCCAAACCTGTCGTAACCCTTCCTTCTCTGCGGCAACTGTGTTTTTGAACAGTTTTCGGGCATGCTTCTTCTGTTTTCTGATTTCTTCTATTTTAATTTGTCTTCTGCTTTTTCGTGGTGGGTTACTTTCCCTTGCCTCCCTCACTCCGAACACTTTGCGACAGTGCAGATATATTATGTCGCCGAAGATTTCCAGCTTCTTCTCCAAAGTTATCTGCTTCAGGTTGTTATCCAACTCTTTTGCCAAGGCTTCGTCCAGCTGTTCCCAAAGCCCTTTTGCACTGGCGGGTGGAAACTTGATTGTATCTCTCTTCCCGTCTAAGAAGTGTGTGAGATCATCATCAGGCAGATCAACTTGAATGTACTCAGCACTGTGGATTGACTCCTGGCTGCGTTCTTCTAACGTCTTATCCGTCGAGACAGAGCGCTGTTGATCTCCCCCTGATGACCTCCCACACCCCTTTTTCGTTCTGTGGATTTTCATTCCTCTCTGAGTAGAGAATTCCCTACCACAGGCACATGGAAACTCCAGCCGTTGTTCAGAGCTCGAAGTCCGTGTAACGGGTCTGGTCGATTCCAATGAGGCGCCTGTGGATTCATCATTCTCCCCCCCTTTCGGTGAATCCTGGGGGCATCTATCGTTTTTGGGTTCTATAGCAATTGAATACAGCTTACGGGGTGCTAACCCGGTCAGCCGGTTTCTAGTCTTTCCCAGTGTCATCTGTCTTTCCAGAAGTCAATCGGTCTTTTCCCGATTGTCACTGGTTTGACCATGTAACTATGATAGGAAACTCTTTACAGAGCGATACAACAGGAAGCAATCTGATCATCAGAAGAAGTCCCCCCGTCCGACAAGTATTTCGGCCCTATATACTCCTTTACACTCTAAGTGGGGCGGGCCCACTTGGGTCATGACTCCCAAGCGTCTCAGCTTCCTGTTGTCTTGCATCGAAAATGAACCCATTTCACTTATGGCAGCAATACATGATTTTGTCATCTTAAATTGCCACGACTATCTTACCAAACGTCACCATATTTTGATGTACATTGAATATCTAGTTCGCCGATTCAACAGTAACATTTCAGTTTGTTTATTTCACTCTAGAAATACTTTGACATATTTGAAACTTGAAGAGTGATATAATTATGAATTTACATTAATAGCTTAATAACTTTTTGATATGTAATCATCATATATCACAGACATTTTGTGCAACCAAGATAACTCTCTTTCCAGAGTTGTTAAATTATTGACACTGAATTTAACTTTAATTGCGTATTAATTAGTGACATTTTAATGTTCCACGAACAATATAATATAATTAGTACCACACTATTTACTTAATTAGTTTAGTATATTATTAAAAAAAGTGGCATATTGCCATAATTAGTTTACGATCACACATTAATGACATTTTATGGTTTTGGCACATAAGTACAATTCATGTGTCCTTATTAGCTTATCTACTTAGGCGTGTTGTTGAATCTCCCAACAATTGCTATGGACTGTGTTAATTTTCTTCTAGTGTTTAATTTCAATATTGATTTTGTTTGATTCTGGTTACCATTTATCACACTTTGGATATACATTCATACTTCCATTGCTCAAAATTTTTTACATTTTTGTCTCCATTTTTCACCATTTCTTTTCATCCTTCGATACTATTATTTCATTGCTTCATTGGTATTTCGTACCATTTTGATAAATTATGTGTCATTTATTTTGTTTGAATTTTTTCATTTGGAATTTGTGTTCTTTTTTCTATACTTCATCCCACATATTTGTCGTAGATTTTTGATAGGAGAATTAAGACTTGGGTTGGTCCCTTCTGAATAGGTTGGAATGGGTGATAGTCACAGTGTGAGATAGAAATACAAATAGATTTCCACGAGTGAGGTGGTAGAATAGTGATAGAGGCTGTCTCTGAGAGCGGGAAATCTTCTCTCTCTCTCACCTATCTTCTACGACAGACCTAAAGTAGTCAGACAGTCTAACACATATACATTAAATATATATATATATCCACTCACGTGCACGCACATTCAAGTGACGACAGGTAGACACACAGACGTGGGAAACTATAACAAATGATT